>SKCR01024365.1:0-277552 GCA_019454045.1 Zanthoxylum bungeanum | reverse complement strand
TCCCTTATTCTGTCAAATGCTTCCTGACACTGTTCGTTCCACTTTACCGGGTGATCTTTCCTCAACAACTTGAAGATGGGCTCACATACTGACGTCAACTTTGCAATGAACCGACTGATATACTGGATTTTCCCAAGGAATGCTCTGACTTCTTTTTTTTTTAACCCAACGGGTATCCATGATGGCTTTTAAGACACAAAGGTTAACATGATGCATGTATGCATGAGATGTATGAGATGCATGGAATAGATATAATTATAAAAAGAAACTTTAAACTACTTGGCCCATTATCATTTTAAAGTATTTAATCACACCATCGCGCGGTGCAAACTTGTCCCAGTTGAAAAGGCCCAACAGGTTTACACTTTACAATGATACGGCTAAATAACTTCAAATGATAAAAGGCCCATTCACAAAGTGGCCCACCGGCATTTTAGAAGATTTTGGCCCAACTGTCAAAGGACACAAACTTGCCCCAGTTTAAATGGCCCAACAAGTTCACATCTTTTGACAAAAGGTCCAACTGGATCCAAATGGCGGTGGTCCAATACACAAACATAAAATAAACAACTACTGGTTCTTCATGGTTATATTCCACAAGTGGGTTCACGGGGCGCGGACAAAGGCTCTCGCTGACGAAGGTTTGCCCACAACTAGGACTCCCCACTCAAGGGTTCAAGTGACCAAGTGAGCGCACATTTTTTATACCTTGCGGTACGTGCCAATGAGTTACGGTGTGTGACTAACTGTCGAATGAATTTCCCGTTGTAGATTCCCCAGAGGGAGGGTGGAGCGAGGCTCACTTAAGTACCCAAGCCCCTTAGGCTCTTATCGCTTGGTGTCAGGAATAAACAACGAGTCCATCAAACTAGTATGTCACAACGAGCTACAAGTAATGGTTATCTAGGTGCCTTCACAGCTTTTCCCCGAAGGGTAGTGAGTGAAGGAAGACATCCAACCATCACCTAGCTTCGACAAAGCCTTTGATTAACCCCCTCAACCCACTATAGAAATGGTCAACTAATGCACAAATTATACACATCACAAGACATGATTTCGAGGCCAATTCTCTAAATCCCCAGTGGAGTCGCCAGACTGTAGGACACAGAACTTGGGTGACGCATGCTATTCTAGACTCGGGGCCTAGTTGAGAGTACGGAGTAGTCCGCGGGGAGCTAAACCGGAGAATAATGGAGTCGCCACCCGGTGTGAACCGGGACAAAGATTTAAGGCCGCACTCACCCCTCGCAAGGGAAGACCTCAAACTCTTAGCATGCATGGTAATATTGGATCCACAAATTCACCATATGGAGGAGCACTAGAGGCAGAATCTTACAATCAACATGATGAGACGGTGAATTATGTCAATAATTTCAACAAACGGGGGAACAATCCATATTCCAACACCTATAACCCAAGATGGATGAATCATCCTAATTTCGTATGGAACAACAATTTAGGGAAAATGAAAAATCCACCATCAGGATTCCAACAACAAAATCAAAGCCAATAGTATGAGAAGAAGCCAAAAATAAAAGATTTGATTGCCCAGATGAAAAAGCAAGAAGCCAAATATGATGCGATGTTTTAAAATCAAGCATCATTAATTCAAAATCAAGCAGCATCAAATGAAGCTATATTTCAAGCCCAATCAGCGTTGAATCAAAGGATAATTGCTTCTATAAAGGCACTAGAAAATCAAATTGGACCACTGGCCAATGCTCAGAGTTACAAACCGCAAAGAAACCTTCCTAGAAACACAGAACCAAATCCAAGGAACATATGGAAGGAGCAATGTCATGCCATCATTTTGAAAAGCGGTACTGAGATCAACGAAAATGTTGGAGTCAAAGAATCCACTGAGAAAGTTCCAAAAGAAAGCAGTGAAGCAGAACCACAGATAGAGGAAACAGAAGCAAAAGAAAATGATCGAGATCGATTTACTCCACTGTAGGACACAGAACTTGGGCGACGTATGCTGTTCTAGACTCGGGGCCTAGTTGAGAGTACGGAGTAGTCCGCAGGGAACTAAACCGGAGAATAATTGAGTCGCCACCCGGTGTGAACCGAGACAAAGATTTAAGGCCGCACTCACCCCTCGCAAGGGAAGACCTCAAACCGTTGAGTTCGGAATGGTCCCTTACTTATGTCGTTGTGATGGTATAATTTGTGCACTAAATCAACCGCATCTATCCAATAATCATGTTCAAAGGTCACTTAGATCTAATATGCATTCGCTAACTAAGTCCTAATCTAAGTTTGCATGCTTGAAAGTAAGTCTTTAGACAATAAGCACGCAATACCATATATTGAACACATTAAGCCATCAAACCAACAAAATAAATAATTGCTCAAACATGAACATAAACTAAACTAGATATTATGCATAAAGAATAATGAAATAACATGTCTAAATAACACAATCATGCTTCTAAATTAAATAACGAAATTAAAATAAACCATGCTTAAAATAATAAATAAACATCCTATAAACTACAACATTCTCAAACACAAATTTGGATGGGACAAAACATATGTCTCTTAAGTGGTACGTGGCGTTGTATCCCGAGTACAAACCGCACTACCGTCCATTCGGATTCGGCTACGGAATTTACGTCCGGGTTTCCATCCTATATACCACAAAAGGGAACACATGTCCCGCCCATCCAACAATCAAATCATGCCTCAAACGAATCTCATGCAATTATATATCAAAGTAAAATAAAATAAAGAATAAAGAAGATAGGTAAAAGGTACCCTCAGGTCTAACCTCTTTTGTCGATCTTTGGAAGCGCGTTCCAAGTCCGTTGGAAGAGCGAATGATCCGAAACCTTTCCAAATTGTTTGCTCACTATTTTCCCTTGTTGTTTTGATGCTTGGGCTGCTGTTTTACCTTCGTTTCACCGCCGTTTGGTCGCTGCGTTTCAGGTCGCTGTTTCGGGCGTTTAGTGGACTGTTTTGGGTGATTTTGGTGGCTTAGGGAGGTGCGTTTGTAAAGATTTTTTAGGGAACATTTTTGGGGATTTTTGGGATGGTTTCTAGATGGTTTTAGGGCTTTTTTGATGGGCTAAGGACGCAAGGAACCTGGCCAGAACAGCGGCTAAAACACAGCAGTTCACTGGTGCAGTGAAGCCGTTTTCAGGGGCTGTTTTGGCGCTACTTTGGGGCTTCTTTGGGGCTGCTTTTTGCGGAACTTCAGGGGCTGGAAATAAGGTTTATTTTAGGGTAATTTAGGGCTGTGAATGGTGGTTGGAATTTGTCAAAGGAAGGGTGTGATTGTGGGTCGTGTGTGAATGGTGTTGGCGGATGGTGGTGGATGCGGCAATGGAGGTTTCTTTGCTTCAAGAATGCGGCAATGGGGGGTCTTGGGGGATGCTTGCGGCGTGCAAGGATGATTCATAAGATGCTTGAATGAGGTATTTGAGCTAGGGTTGTGTATGGGGGCAAAGGTCTCTTTTTATAGACAAAGGGAAAAGGCTTTCCTTTTTAGATTAGGAAGGAATCTCCTAATTGATTTCTAATCAGGAATGCATCTCCTAATTAGGATTTGGGATTGGATTCGATTTGGTAATGATTTTATTTGATTTTTTTTACTTAGGCAAGGATTTAACAAGATTTAAACATGTGATTAATGTGCAATTACCTAAATAAAGGGCAATGGGCGTGAATCATGTCCAATTGGCATAGGTTTGGTTTGAATTGGTTTGACTTGGGTATTTGGGCTTGGTTTGGGTTAGGTATGTGGTCTATGGGAGTTTTGGGCTTAATGTGAGCTTAGAAACGGAGGTATAACAAGCAACCGAAGCGAAACAACTCGGGTAAATCCATCAAAAATTGTATTTTCCAACTTTACCCTTCCAACGTTCTTTTCCCGCGGCTTTCATGACTAAGAGGGAGTTGTCTCCATATAAGACTCCTCATCGGGTGTTATGCAAAAATGCAATGCCTACATCCACCTCCACATTTTCCACAGCGTCTTCAGAAAAATAAACTGGACAAGCAGTTTGCTCCTTTTCCGGAGACTTTAAAAAGCTGCATATCAATATTTCATTTGCAGAAGCGTTGGAACAAATGCCCAGCTATGTCAAATCATGAAAGATATTATTTCACATAAACGAAGATTGTGAGACTACGAGACAGTAACGTTGACAGAAGAATAGAACGCCATCATTCAAAGGAAGCTTCTCTCATAGTTGAAAGATCCTGGCAGTTTCAATATCCCTTGTACCATATGAGAACATAACTTCGGTAAGGCTTTGTGTGATTTAGGTGCTAGTGTTAACTTGATGTCTTTTTCTATTTACAGGGAACTGTAAATTGGAGAAGCAATGCCCACCTCAGTCTCTCTACAACTTGCAGATAGATCGCTCACATTTCCGAGAGGTGTAGTTGAAGATGTGCTGGTCAAAGTCGACAAACTCATTCTCCCAGCAGATTTTATTATCCTTGACATGAAGGAAGACGAAGAGGTGCCCATCATCCTCGAGAGACCATTCTTGGCTATAGGTCGAACCATTATTGATGTACAAAAAAGAGAACTAACCATGATGGTACAAGACCAAGAAGTAACATTCAATGTTTTCAAAGCCATGGAATTCCTGAATGATGAAAAGAATGAGGAATATTTCAGACTTGATGTGATAAATAGTACCGTCCAGAACTCCGATGTAATGTAAAGTTCCAATAAAAAACTTAAAGCATGTAATCTGCCTGTGGAGCTTGAAGATAAAGTGTATTGCGCACTGAAGAAGTTAAATCTTGATCTACAAACAACAGAAGAGAAAAGGCTCCATCAACTCAACGAATTGGAGGAATTTCACATACAGCCTTTTGAGAATACCAAACTGTACAAAGAAAAGGCCAATGAGAGACATGATGAGAAGTTAGTGTTCATACAACTGGAACCAGAGAATCAGGTATTGTTAAACAAATCAAGGTTGAAACTTTTCTCTGGAAGGTTGAAATCACAGTGGTCAGGTCTATTCTTAATCACCCAAGTTTTACCAGATTGAGCCATTGAGTTACATGATCCTAACTCCAATAAAACATTCAAAGTTAAAAGCAAGTGTGTCAAACACTATTGGGGAGAATCATTTTAGCGACAAAAAGAAAGCGTCACACTTTCAGATCCAGCCTAAAGTTCGGGCAGTCATGTATAGCTGACATCGTTAAAATTAGCACTAGCATGGAGGCAACCCATGCATTTTGTGTATATATATATATTAAGATTTGGTGTGTTTTATTTTTTTTTTGTGTTTAATTTTTATAGGTACACATTTCAGGATGGAAGACGTTCTCGCAAATCTTCACAAGCAATTTCCTTCTCTCCCTCAAAGCTATCTGATGAAAGTCTACAAAGCTCGCATGGAACGAATGTGACTTCTGATGATCAAAGGTATTCCTAATGACATTTATTGGATTATTGAAGCATAAGTCCGATTGGCAGGAGAGTCTTATGACTCTTTTATTTCATATATGTCTGGGTTAGGAAAAACACATATCCTAAGAAAAGAAGAGCTAGAAGATTAGGTGTTTGCTATAAATGACATATAATACTCGTTGTCGTTCTTTAGGAATGGTGTCTGATAACCGCGAAGATAAAATTAAATTCATTAGGGATGTCATAAGTAAGGAGTATTTGGATGATATATCATTGACTCTCAAGACGCATCCCAATAGATATGTGTATCACGCAATTTGCATGTTACATACACAATTTCGAAAAGAAAGGCAACAATTAAGTCTCGGGAATCTGACTTTAAAATACCATGTTTGCCAATTTATAAGAAAATTGGATGGGAAACTTGTCCCTGACGCATAGATGTCATTCAAGTAGTTACTTCTTGTAAATATTATTATCTCTTTGTCATTAACTAATAATTGTGATTTTTTAGTTATTTTCTTTTATTTTACTGTTTAGTTAATAATTGTCATTTGGCGGGTACTAGTGCTATAATTAATCACCATTTTTTAGGTTCTATAAATTCAGCTCGTCATTTCACTCTTGAAGACATACAGATTTGAAAAAAAATAAAAAAATGAAAAAATAAAATGGAAGCAACTTCAAGAAGACGAGTTGTAAACATTTGTGTATTTTGTGGTACTAGGGTTGGTTTTAAACCAGAGTATGTTGAGGCAGCACAGGAATTGGGTAGAGTCATAGCTGAAAGGAATATGCACTTAGTATTTGGCAGTGGCAATCTTAGACTAATAAGGTACGTTTCAAGGGTCGTACATGACAGATGAAGTCAAGTTTTAGGAATCATCCCAAAATCTTTGGCAGAGGCAAATCTGATAGGCCCATCAAACGGAGAGGAAATTATCGTGTCAGATATGTCTGGACGACTGGTAGAAATGATTAACTATGCTGATGTTTTTATTACTTTTTCAGGTGGCTTGGGCACGATGGAGGAAATTTTTACAGTGCTATCTTGGGCGAACTTGAACATACACCAAAAACCGATTAGACTATTTAACGTTGATGGATTTTATGATTTTCTTTGTGTGTTTCTTGATGATGCCCAGAGAAATGGGTTCGTGTCAAAACCTGTAAAAGATATCCTCTTCACTGTCAGAACTGCCCATGATTTAATTGACCAAATTTTTGCCTTTCAACCATAAATTGACCCTATACTTTCCAAGATAATATGGTCCGATAATGATCGTGGTAAGAAGCGTTGGATTAACCTGAATCTTAACTTTTAATTTTCTTTTTAAGATGTAGAATTTCAGCTAACCAGATATTGTTTTCTAAACTACTTTTTAGACATTGGGGACAATGTCTCAATTAGGTTTGATGGAGGGGAATAATTGATTAGTATCTTGTTTTTATTTTTTTCGTTATGTTATTTTTGCTTGGTTTTAGTCAAAAATTTTCAAAAAATTAAAAAAAAAATATTTTGTATTTTTTATTTGACTAATCAGGTGAAATTATTGTGAGATAACTGAGTAAGGAATTTCCACTCTTGAGACGTATCTCAACCTATTTCGTAACAAGTTAATTTTTGTTTATTTCCTTTTGAATTATTTAATTTGTGAATTCTCCATAATAGTGATTTAAATTTAATTTTCATATGCTCAGTTGACATGTATTATCGACATGCATAGTAACATACGACCATGAGTTGTAGGGGAAAAGTTTGTAATATTCAGTGCTCTAGTTTAATTAGAGGAAGCATCTGAACAAAAAAAACAATGGAATAAAAAAATTAAACATCTGAGATCCGAGTAATTAAGTCCATAGAGGTGTTTTAACATCTAGTGCCTTAAAACCAACTAGTTTGGGAGTCACTAGCCCAAAGCTCGCTACATGGATTGAAGATGTTATAAAAAAAAGGAGAGATATCTGAGATCCGAGTAATTAAGTATGTGAGGGTGTCTTAACATCTAGTGTCCCAAAGCCAAATGGCTTGGGAGTCAGTGGCCCAAAGCTCTCTATATGAATTGAAGATGTTATATTTTAATAAAATAAAAAACAATTAGAAAAAGTTCCATTGCTAAAAAAAAGATTGTGAATTCTGATATGACTTTAGGATAAAAATATTACTATATTTTCAACTATACTTATGAATATTGTGGGCACAATGAGCTAATATTACCTTGTTGGTTGTGTATATGGAGAATGGTAAAAATAATCGGAGAATTTACTTATTTGATAATTTAGAAAGAAAGAAAACAACTTTTAACTTGGATAAGAAGTTTCACTTGTTTAGTCACTAACTTGTTTGATTTTTTTGCTTTTGTGTGCATTTGACGTTTGTGGGTATCGTCGTTGTAAGCCCTCACGAGACTACAAATCGTCCACTAGGGACACCTAGGGGTTTAAAGGCTTGTTGCATAAGCTAAATACAACCGTTATCCCTACGAAAATGGCTTAGTTTAAAGTTTTTTTATTGTATTTTATTATTTTGCTCGAGGACTAGCAAAATGTTAGGTTTGTGGGTGTGATAAGTAATAAATATATCAATATTTACCGCACATTTGACTTAATATTTTATACAGTTTCTTGAGTTTTATGAATTTTTTATGTATTTTGTGTTATTTTACAGATAAAAAAGGATTCAGGACTCAATGATATCAAATTGGGGCCAAAATAGCGAAAAACAGACAAAAAAGGGCAAAAATGTCATTTGGGTGTCGCGACTCGCAAACCTTATGCGTCGCGACCTCTAAAGTGCACCAGACACATGTCAAAATTAGAGAAGCTTGCTATCATACGAACTTGCTAACATATGCCGGCAATGTGCCAACATCACAACAAACTTGTTATCATATGCTGGACACGTTTCATCATCCCAATACCGCCGACACTTATCATCATGACGTCAACAATCGATTATGCAATAAGCCGACATGTGTCCTTATTGACGTAACTAATGACGTCAGAGTCGCAACACACAAAACTTTACGCATTGTGACTTCGAGCCAATAATTCAGTCTGCCGACAGCAGAGTGCCACGTGTCGAAGATCAATGGCATGTCGCGACGTGTAAGGTTTCATGCGTCGCGACGCAATGGACCAAGATTTGCCTATAAATTGAGGCCGAAATCAGAATTCCAATTCATACATTCTTCTAGGGATTTCCTTAAGAATACTAAGAAGATTGTATCTTGTTTGTTTATTTACAGCTTTCTGTATTTAATTTTTTATTTTATGCAATAGTTCTTTCTTTATTTTACTTTTTAGTCTTTATTTTACTTTTCAGTATGAGGAGGTAACTCTCAACTGCTGGGGTGAAAGGTTAAGCTTTTATTATTAATATTTAGATTATTCTCCCTTATTTATAATATATAAACTATTTAAAACCTGACTTAATGAGATACCACCTTTATGGTCGGATGGACTTAATTAAATTGATTTTAACATGATTAAACTGGATACTGCCTTTATGGTTGGTTAAAATTAGTTATAAATCTGACTTAATCAGGATACTGCCTATATGGTCAGTTGGTAATGTCATACAAATTTTATATATTATAATAAGGGAGATATCTAAATTAAAAATAATAAAAATGGATCCTCTAACCCTAGTATTTTCTTTATTGCTTTATTTAACTTTTTAATTTCCAAGCTTTACTTTATGTCATTTACTTTATTTATGTCTTTACTAGTCATAGATATGTGTTGTAACTAAATACCATATCCAAGGTTGTGATGAATTCCAATATCGCCAGTTTATAAGGGGTCATTTTACGACTTGGGTAATATACAAGTTTATTTATTGAGTCTTAAGCTTAATGCTTCTTATTAACTGGCCATTAATAAGATTGATCTGGTAAACTTAAAATAAACTTGACGAAGGAATTTTTGGTTTCAGCCTTAGACTCAATAGCTCACGATCACACATCAGGGCATGGTGACCTTTAGATAGATTTCCTTACATGATAGACATATACCTGTCGGACGGGGGTAGCCACAATTGAAACTTAATCTTAATGAATTCAGATAACTTGGTTAACATAGACATATGATTAATTAGGTTATTTGAGTGTTTGCATCTGACCATCGACATAGGCTTTTGCATATTTTCATGTTCCAGGTTAATACACCGATATATTACACAAACATGAGATAACCACTCCATCTTTAAAAGATATTGGAAGAATTCACAACCCTAGATATTTTTATAATATTGAATTTTCCTTTTATTTATTTTCGCACTCTTTTATTTACTTGTTTTCAAACAAAAATCACCATCCAATCAACAATCAACCAATTAGATACTCATAAACATTTAACGTCATAAATTGATAGCAAATGTATTAAGTCCTCGTGGGATCGATACATTTTATACTACTTGAACGATAAGTGCGCTTGTGTTACGTGCGTGTTTACCACTGATCAAGTCACATATCCATAGATCTGGATAACAAAAGACAGAGAAAAAGAAAAAAAAACATTAAGAAAATAAAAGAAAAAACAGATCCACATTTAGATTAGTCTTCTATCTGGTTAATGAATTGTTGCCGCCGAGAGAGAAAAGTCATGACCACGTGAAGCCAAAGCAACCCTAACCCACTCTATAGATCTGGAAAGCAAAGACAAAGAGAACTAAAAAAACAAGTCGAAAGAGATATCAAGGAGAGGGATGGAAGAAACAAGAAGGAAAAGGGAAAAAGAAAAAAAAACATGAGGAAAGACTGGATCTTAAGGAGAATGAGGAGGGGAGATCGAGAGGGGTAAGGGCTGCAGCCAACCACAAAAAAAAGACTATGGTCGGCGGCCAGTGAAGGTTTTTTTTCCTCTATTTAGTTAATATGAAGACAATGATTGGATAAGACTATTTCTTTTTCGTTCCCTCCACTTTCCAATCCAATGATTTATGTCAATACGACTTAAATAAAATGAGTATGTGACTGATGTTAAGGTGATTTATGTAAAATGTGACTATAATTGAGTCCATTTGACTATATTTAAGCTCAATTGTAACTTATTAATTTGTGTAATATAATGACCTTATGGTTGATTTCGATTTTGTGGAAGTCCGAATTTAGGAGGAGTTTGTTGATGAAAGTTCTAGGCAATGATTTTAAAACCGGGACTCTAACGAAATTTCAGTTCGAGTGAATCTATTAGATCGACCTTCAATTGAATCGACTTCAAACCCGTTAATCCGATCAGTTGAACAAGTAAAGCGTTGACTGGGTTCCCATGTCAAAATTTTACTGAAATTTAAAATTTAAAATTTAAAATTTATTAATTAATTAAATTATTAAAACATAATAAATACTCCAATATTAAATGGGCCATATTAAAATCCTTTAATTAAAAAAGACTCGAGAAATCCAATTTTTAAACAGCTAAGCTTTCAAAAATTTTCACACGATCGCAATTTTTTTTGATGTGGGACTAACTAAAGTTTTGAGATAAATTTTTCATGCTCGGTGTCATGATCCTAGTATCAAGCTAGCAATATTCACTTCAATATTTCACAACTACATGCATTTTCAAAAACATTGGAGAGGTGTCACATGTTACTTTTATACATTTACGGAAAAGCTATCTTTGCCGCTGTTAGGTCGGTTGTGGGACTCTTAGGGTTGGATCGGTGCCCCACAGCAGAAATGGGTCTAACCCGTGGTAATTGAGCATGGGTTTATTTTTAAATATTTTAGTGGAATACTATATTCCATTACGAGTGTATTGAGAAAAACCAGAGATAAATCGGAGTCCGAAGAAAACTAGTAATGCGCGGGTCGCCCGGGCCAAGTGCTCGAATGCGCTCAAGCAGCAAGCTGCACTGCAATGCAGCAGCCTCTATGTTTTTTTTTTTTTTTTTTTTGGTTTCTTAAAAACCTTTAACACTTTCAAAAACACCCAAAAATAATTTTAACATCAAAATCAATATCAACACATGTTATAAAGCAAACATACATATATTCTAAATTCATATATGTATTTCTTTGAATTAAAACAGAAACCAAAAAAGAATCTCATAATGAAGTGACTCATGAACAATTCTAAAATGATAGTCATAGCTCCAAGCTATTATCTAGAGTTCCAAACTATAATTTTATGTTTATGTCCAACATAAATATTTTGACCCAATCAAAAACATATTGTGTTTATACTTCCAAAACATCCATACACAATTCATTAGCCAAATTTCAACTTCAAGTTATGTTATTATGTATCCAATACATAATACATCACTATATGCTTCATTAATTATAACAACTCGCTAATGAAAACATAGCTTTAGAGAAGATCAAACTTATCTAACAAACTTAATTACAAGAACCAATATTCTTCTCCTTATTGAAAAATATAGAGAACCCAAAGCTTCTCTAAACACTTCTTTTACTTAGGCTAATATTTCAAATTCTTACTTGCTTTAGCTTTCTCAAACTTAATTAAAAATGTACTCAAGCTTGACTTTTATAGTGAAGCGCAGGTAATTTTTAATTAATTATCAAATTTTAGGTGGGCTTAATCCAATTTATCCAAATATATATAATTAGGTGTGACTAATCACATTTCTCTACCACTATGATTTAATTCAATTAAATCAAGACAAAGTTTAAGCAATTAATTAGTTCATTATCTGCCACTTTGATTAATCTAATTAAATCAAGCCAAATACACATATTATTACATATTTTGTAATTACCAAAATATCCTCCAATGGTAGAGATATTTATGAAATTATAACAAAATCCTTGTGTGATTTTGGATTAATCCAATTAATCCAATGTGCAAATAAATAATCAATGTTATCCGATAATATTTAATTACTTTGATTGATAATTATAATATCAAATATTATTTATTATCAAATATTATCAGCTACCTAAGTGCTCAACGAGTACACTTCATATTGTGGGACTCTCTAAGTCCAGACACGTTCGTCATATAATCCTAGCTCATATGTACTCAATTCGGCCACCTCCGTATTTGCGAAAAACACGAACGACCTTTCTGAACTATACAAGTCAAGGTCATCACATATGTTTAACAATCCTTCTATCGTAGGCTATCCAAGTTGTGCTTTAG
Organism: Zanthoxylum bungeanum; assembly: GCA_019454045.1. Classification (NCBI taxonomy): domain Eukaryota; kingdom Viridiplantae; phylum Streptophyta; class Magnoliopsida; order Sapindales; family Rutaceae; genus Zanthoxylum; species Zanthoxylum bungeanum. The sequence goes on along the minus strand of SKCR01024365.1, from coordinate 265,059 downwards.
AAACATAGATTACACTGTCAAGTTTTAGAGGAGCACATCTCATATTGTCGACATGTCTATGGTTCTTTACAACTAATCGGAACACTATTTTTGATATATGCGATCCACTCTAGGTGATTGACTTTGACCAAAGTCTTAAGAATCGTGACTTACTCACATGAATACCTAAACCCCTTATGGTACACATACGGGCCGGCGAATCCTATATTGATACACACTTGATTAACGAGTGCATCGATCCACACCCAACGAACATCTAACGGTTAGACCATGAAAGATCTCTGACATATATGGCATCAAAGTGTGGAGGATCACACATAAAATCAATGTTATCCTATATTCAAAGGATCACATATGCTACTTGACTCGAGGATATTCCTATTGACGGTGATGTGACTTCCAACTATTAGGAATCACCTCTGAGTCATTTAGTATTCACTCCAACGAATAACCACATGTCAATACGAGCTTCCCTTGCTCATGGTACATTGGGTTAGACCATTGGAAATCCAATTCCAATGTACAACATGTGCTAGTCTTCTAAGTTATAGGAATTTGACAGTATTCCAAAACCAACGAGTAGAAATATTTACTTTAAGAATAGTTTATAGTAGTAATACTATCTCAATGTCAGACCACATAGTGTCCAGTATTATTACATGACTATTCTAAGGTCGATACATTCTCAACATATTTATATATCAAACTAATATGTACAATGACATTACCGTTAACAAGACTGAAATGAAAATATAGTTATTTTATTAGTAAATAATAAAATATAATGAACAATACATTATTCAGATTGGAGTTTCAAGCACTAACTCCAAAAAACACCCACTTACTTAGTGTCAATCCGGATGGTTTCAAAGTCCATTATCCTCCATATGCATATCGAATAACCTAGGTGGTAAGACCTTAGTAAGCGAGTCTGTTATGTTATCTTGTCCTTGAATCTTTAAGACACTATGTATTTTCATTCAATAATTTCTCAAATCATGAGATATTTCCTTTCGACTTGTTTAGGTTTGGAATATGCACTTAGCTCTTTAGCCTGCGCAATGGCTCCGCTATTATCACAGTACAATGGGATAAAATCCGCAATACTAGGCACAATGCCAAATTATGTGATAAAGTTTCTAATCCAAACATCTTCTTTAGCAGCTTTCGAAAAGCTATAAATTTCATCTCAGTGATGGAATCAGCTATTGAGCTTTGCTTTTAACATCGCCAACTAACTGCACAGCCATTAAGGGTAAATATGTATCCAGATGTAGACTTTTTATCATCCGGATCTCCCTGAAAATCTATATAACCCTTAACTTATACCTCATCTTCTCCATATATGAGAAATTTATCCATATTACCCTTAAGATATTTCAGGATATGTTTCACGACTGTCCAATGATAATTACCCGGATCAGATTGATATCGGCTAGTCACACTGACGCCGAAACTGATGTCAGGTCTTGTACATATCATATCATACATAATTATTCCAATACAAGAAACATATGGCAAGTTAGACATTCTATCTCCCTCTTCCTCGGTCTGATGTGTCATTTTCTTCCAAAGATTTATGCTATATCGAAAAGGTACATTTACTGCCTTGCAGTTGGTAAAACCGTACCTTTCTAATATTTTATCAATATACGTCGATTGCGACAACTCTATAATCTTACTTACTCTATCCTGGTAGAGCCTTATACCCAGTATATAAGAAACTTCACCCATACCTTTCATGGAGAAGTTCTTGCAAATGTAGGTTTTCACACTTTGCATTAATCCTATATCATTCCCAATGATAAAGATATCGTCTCCATACAACACAAGGAATACTATCATGCCCCCACTAACTTTCTTATAAACACGCAGTTCTTCATCATTTTTGATGAATCCATATAATCTAATTATTTCATCAAAACGACGATTCCAGCTTCGATATGTCTATTTAAGTCCATTCACTGGATACAAAACCTTCTGGTTGTTCCATATAGATATCCTCATCGATGAATCCATTTAGGAAAACGATTTTCACATCCATATGTCATATCTCATATTCATGATATAGAACAATGGCTAAAAGAATCCTAATGGATTTTAGTAGGGGTGTTCATAGGGTCGGGCCGACGTGACCCAACCCGACCCGTGCGAGTTTAAGAAATAAAAAAATCCACACTCGACCCGACTTGAAATTTTCGGGTTGGGCAACGGGTTTGACACTAAAACCCGATCCGACCCTATAATATTTTTATTATTTTTCTAAAAATTTTATTATTTTTTATACTTTTTACTATTATTTCATTTGTTTATTACTTTTATTGTATTAAAACTTTATATATATTATAATTTTCGGGCATAAAATAACTAATATTTATATTTCAAAATAATTAATTTATTAAAAAAAAATTATTTTTTTGTCCGATCCGACTCGACCAGCACCCAATCGGGTTTCACTCCGCGTGACCCGACCCGTAATCTGACCTCCACGTGACTCGACTCGGTCGGGTATCAAAAAATTTAAAAAACTGACCTGACCCAACCCGTGAATACCTCTAGATTTTAGCATAGCTACTGGTAGAAAAGTTTCCTCATAGTGATTTCCAGGACATTGAGTGTAACATTTTGCTACTAGTCAGATCTTAAAGGTGTCCACTTTTCCATCAGGCCCTCGCTTTCTTTTATAAATCCATTTACTACCAATAGGTTTAACTCATTCGGGAAATTCAACCAAGTCTTAGACTTGATTGTCATGCATAGAATCCATCTCAGACTTCATGTATTCCTGCCATTTTCCTGAATCTATATCCAATATCACATGTTTATACGTAGTCGAATATATTTCCTCTAAAAAGAGAACATCGAGGCTCGCATCAGATATTAAAAATAGTCTATTTGGAGGCCTTGATATTTTATTCGACTTATGTAGAACATGTGTTGTAGATTCTTCACCTAGTTGGATCTCTGGTTCCATCTTAGATTCCTCCAAGTTGGGATCAAACTTATCGATTTCAATTTTTTTTAAAATTCCACTTTGATCAAACTTATCGATTTCAACTTTTCTAAAATTCCCACTTTCTCTCAAAAAATTATTTTCAAGAAAACTGGCAAAACGAGCAACAAAAATATTTCATTGCTCAGAATTGTAGAATTGATATCTCAAAGAATTTTCAGAATATCCAACGAACCTGTATTTATACCCGTAGGTGCTAGTTTATCCCTCTACGCGATTCTAAAATATGCGGGACAACCTAAATTTTCAAATATCTAAAACTTGGATTTCTGTCGTATCATATCTGATATGGGGTCATAGAAACAGTTTTCGATGGAACTCTATTGAGTATGTGGGCAGCAGTAAGTACAACGTAACCCCAAAGGAAATATGGAAGATATGTATTACTCATCATAAATTGTGCCATATCCAATAAAATATGATTTCTTCGCTCAGACACACTATTGTGTTGAGGAGTTCCTGTTGGGCTATATTGGGCGAGAATCCATTCTCCCTTAAATAATTTTTGAATTCATTGCTCATGTATTCACCACTTTGATTTGATCGAAGACACTTAATGAATTTGTCGGTTTGTTTTTCAACTTCATTTCGGAATATTTTGAACTTTTCAAATGTTTCTGATTTATGTCTAATCAAATAGACTTATCATCAGTGAAAGTCACAAAAATTTGAACCATCGTAAGCGGTATGATTTAATGGACCATGCCCATCACTGTGTACTAGCTCCATTAAATTTTCAGTACGATGTCCAACACCAAGAAATGTGGCCTTTGTCATTTCCCTTTGGATACATGACTCACAAATCAAATAAGGATCTAAGGTAAGATCTTTAATTAAACCATCATTAACTAATTTTGATAGACGTCTAACAACTATGTGGCCAATGTCATATGTCATAATTCAGTATTATTTAATTCAGAGTTTTTACTTGTATTTTCCTCTATATTAAAGACATTTCAATATGTTTCCAAAACATAATAACCATTAGATAAAAAATATTCATATATCAAATAGTTGTCTTTATCATATAAACATAAAGCACCATATTTAATGTTGATTTTATATCCTCATTTATCCAATATCGCTAACGATATTATCTGTATAATAAGAGATGAAATATAATAATAGTCATGTAAAATTAATTTACATATATTAGGGAGATTTAGAACAACTGCTTCTATGGCATTGACATCCAATGACTCGCCATTGCCAACTCTAAGATGGATTTCCCCTTTAGTCAACCCTTCTTTTAACTCTCATGGCTTGGATGGAGTTGCAAATATGAGTAGGACTATTGGTGTCAAACACCCAACCATTATTTTCATCTAAGACTAATGAGATGTCAATCATAGGAAAAATATAAAGCTTACTTGCTTTTCCTTTCAACTTCGGACAGTCACTTTTCCAGTGTCCAAACTTCTGGCAATATAGACATGCATCATAAGCTACATGCGGTCTTGCAGTTTGTTTCTTGGAGTCTTTATTATTATTTCCAATTTTAATCTTCTCAGATTTCCTAGAAGTCTTTGAAGAACTCATTCCACCATGGAGGTACAAAGTGAGATACCATTTCTTCAATTTATGTTCCACCGTGCGCAACATGTTATGAAGCTTTTCATATCTGGCTTGCATCGAATGCAATATAAAGCCACCATATGTACCGACTAAAGAAGACAAAATTAGATTTCGACCTAGCCTTTCATCTATCATAATGTCATGTTATTCTAAATATCGGATCTAGTCAATCATGTTCAAAACATAAATGCTAACTGCTCCTTCATCCTTGAGCGTAGCGTGGAACAATTCCATATACCTCTGATATATCTCAATTTTTTTGATTTTCTTTTAACAACTCTTTGAGTGTTCTCATAATGCTCCAAGCATTTGGTACATTTATATACTGTGTAACCGAATCAGGAACAATTTCGATAGACATTGGATTGAGCGTAATGTACTTCAATCGTTCTGACTCTAAGACAAGACAGATGTTCATTTCAAACTCTAAATAGTTCTCGACTCCTTTCAATTTATTAGAATCTAAAAATCGTGCTAATAGATTTGCACCAGCCATCTACAAGATAACAATTAAACACTAGCATAACATTTTCATTTCAATATAAAAACACTAAAACGATTATGGATTTTAAATCTATTAATGCCTTTCCACTACTTTACGTAATTCTGTAATCTCCCTTAACGGAAAATAGAAATTTGACAATCAAATTTCATAGCGGGAAGTGGATCCCATGACATTTAATCCAGCCTCGTAATAATGACGGTCTTGGTCTTAATAATGACATTTCAAGCTTGATTCCAATATCCAATCTTCTTCTCCTTGTTGAAAAATGTAGAGAACTTCCAAAACTTCTCTAAACGCTTCTTTTACTTAGGCTAATATCTCTAATTCTTTCTTGCTTTAGCTTTCTCAAGCTTAATTAAAAATTTGCTCAATCTTGCATTTTATAGTGAAGCTTTGTAATTTTAAATTAATAAAAGTTCTAATCAACTTTTAGGTGGGCTTAATCTAATTTCTCAAAATATGTATAATTAAGTGTGACTAATCACCTTTGTCTACCACTTTTATTTAATTCAATTAAATCAAGATAAAATTTAACCAATTGATTAGTTCATTATCTACCACTTTGATTTAATCCAATTAAATCAAGCCAAATACACCTATAATTACATATTTTATAATTACCAAAATATCTTCTAATGGTAGATATATTTATGAAATTACAACAAAAACCTTATGTGATTTTGGATTAATCCAATTAATCCAATGGGTTAAGTAAATAATCAATATTATCAAATAATATTTAATTACTTTGATTGATAATTATAATATCAAATATTATTTATTATTAAACATTATCAGCTACCCAAGTTCTCAATGAGTACACTTTATATTGTGGGACTCTCTAAGTCCACACACGTTCGTCATATAAGTCTAGCTCATGTGTACGCATTTCAGCCACCTCTGAATTTCCAATAACACGAACGTTTTTCTGAACTATATAAGTCGAGATCATCACATATGTTTAACAATTCCTTCGCCGTAGGCTATCCGAGTTGTGCTTAGGAAATATCGATTAGACCATAAAGTTTCTGAGGCACACATCTCATATTGTCGACATGTTCATGATTCTTTACAACTAATCAGAACACTATTTCTAATATATGCGATCCACTCTAGGTGATCGGCTTTGGCCAAAGTCTTAAGAATCGTGACTTACTCACATGGATACCTAAATCCCTTATGGTACATATATGAGCCGACATATTTTATCTTGATACCCATTTGATTAACGAGTGTATCCGTTTACACCCAACGAACATCTAACGGTCAGACCATGAAAGGTCTCTGACATATATGACATCAAAGTGTGGAGAATCACACACAAAATCAATATTATATAATATTCAAATGATCACATATACTACTCGACTTGAAGAGATTCATTTTGACGGTTGTGTGTACTTCCAACTATTAGGAATCGCATGTGAGTCATTCAATATTTTCTTCAACGAATACCCACATGTCTATACGAGCTTCTCTTGCTTATGGTACATTGGGTTAGACCATTGGATCTCCAATTCCAATATACGATATGTGTTAGTCTTTTAATTTATAGGAATTTCAACCGTATTCCAAAATCAACGACTATGAATATTTACTTTAAGAATAGTTTATAATAGTAAGATTATAACAATGTCAAACCGCCCAGTGTCTGGTATTACTACATGACTATTCTAAGGTCTATGTCATTCTCAACATATTTATATATCAAACTAAAATCCATAATGCCATTACCATTAACAATGTTGAACTGAAAATGTAATTATTTTATTAGTAAATAATAAAATATAATGTACAACACATTATTTGGATTGACGCTTCAAACATCAACTCCAACAGCTACTACCTATTATCACGTTCTGCCACTTTGTAAAGGATCTCATGTTTCGGAACACCAGATCTGTTAGGGCAGTTGTGGAACCCTTAGGATAGGATCGGTACGGTACCCCGAGCAGCAAAAATGGGTTGAATCCATAGATACCAAGTATGATTGAAATTTTAATTAATTTATTGAAATACTATATTCCATTACGAGTGTATAGGAAAAAATCGGGGCTGAATCGAAGTCCGGAAATTCAAGAACGGGAGAAAACAAATTTATGTGCGCGTAGCATGTACCATACGCGCTACAGTGCGCACACGCACTGTACAATCTACAGTGCCCGCGACATTGTAGTGCCTAGCTAAATTAATTCTTTTATTACATTCAGCTCTCTGGAAATAGAGAGCTGAATGCAATAAGGTTTTCTACCCTAAATCCTATCAACCTTCCCTAAACACTCTCAAAACGCCCAAAATTAATTTTTAACATCAAAACCAATATCAACACATGTTATAGAATAAAGATTAAGTTTTTCAAAATATCAAATATTTTTACAAAATATAAATTTATTCTAAATACGCACTTGCGTAAATTTTGAATTCAAAACACAAATCAAATTAGAATCCCACAATGAAATGACTCGTGAACAATTCTAGGTCACCCAAAAGTATTCAAGTGATTCTAGAATGGTAGCCTTAGCTCTAAGCTATTATCTAGAGTTCCAAATTCTAATTTTATGTCTATGTCTAACATAAACATTTTGACCCAATTACAAGCATATTGTGTTTATACTTCCAAAGCATCCTAACACAATTAATTAGCCTAATTTCAACATTATGTATCTAATACATAATTCAACACTATATGTCTCACTAATGAAAAATATAGCTTTTGGAGAATATCAAACTTACCTAGTAAGGTTGATTCAAATATCCAATCTACTTCTCCTTGTTGAAATATTTGGAGAATTTTCAAGGATTAGCAAACTTGACTCGAAGATCCAATCTTGATTCCAATGCTAGCAAGCTTCACCCCAAGATCCAATTTTGATTTCTCCTAGATGAAATGTTACAGAGACCTCACAAAGCTTCTCTTAACACTTATCTAACTTAGGCTAATTTCTCTAATTCTTGCTTGTATTTAGCTTTCTCAAACTTTTGCTTTTCTTAATTAAAACATGCCTAAAGCTTGTTATTTATAGCAAAAATTATGCAATTTTTAATTAATAAAAGTTGTAATCAATTTTTAGGTGGGCTTAATCTAATTTGTCCAAAAATGTATAATTATGTGTGACTAATCTCTATTATCTACCATTTTGATTTAATCGTATTAAATCAAGACAAGGATTATGAAATGGATTAGTTCAATGTTTGCCACTTTAATTTGATCCAATTAAATCAAGCCAAAATAACATATTATTACATACTTACAACCAATTCCCAAAAAATTATGATTTTACAATTAAGCCTTTGTATATTTATTGAATTAATCCAATTAAGTCAAAGTAAAATTCAATGTTATCAAATAATACTTGATTATCTTAGTTGATAATTATAATATCGAATATTATCTTTTATCAAAGTTAATCGGCTACCCAAGTGCTCAACGAGTACACTTTATATTGGGACTTCCTAAGTTCAGACATGTTCGTCATATAAACCTAGCTAATATATATGCAATTCGGCCACCTCTGAATTCGCGAAGAAGACGAATGACCTTTCTGAACTATACAAGTCGTGGTCCTCACATATGTTTAACAATCCCTCCGTTATAGGCCATCTGAGTTGTGCTTAGGAAACATAGAATACATCGTCAAGTTTCCTAGGCACACATCTCATGTCGACATGTCCATGATTGTTCATAACTGATGCGATCCATCTTAAGTGATCGACTTTGGCCAAAGTCTTAAGAATCGTGACTTACTGACATGGATACCTAAACCCCTTATGGTACATATACGGGCTGACAGATCATGTAACATCTCAGGTTAATTTAGCATTTTTGCGTAAATATTAATTTCATTTGAAAAGCGGAGTTTGAACACAAGATTTATTTTTACAGAAAAAGGGGAAAATATTATAAGAGATGAGTTATAAATAATAAAGAATTAATTAGAAGTGTCAAATTGGAATTTAGCAATTAAATGAAGAATAAAATCAAGATATTTATGTAATACACACGTGGACCTTTAATTTATACACATTTTTAACACATGATCAAAACACTTAACACACCCCAGAAAATTCTACACACACCCATATATTATATAAGCACACACACGTGTTAAACAATTTAACACACACACACACTCACGACCCAAAGAGGGGAGGAAAAGAAAGAAATCAGAAAAGAACAAGAACTGAGAAAAATCGAGAGAGAGAGAGACCGAGAGGGAAAGAGAGAGAGAGGGATCTGTGCCGACCATTTTCGACCGTGTCTCGCCGCTGGCGAGTCTCCGGCGTGGTGAGGGCGAGCTGGCAGCAAGGGGAGGAGAAGTAGGGGCTGGACCGAGAAGGTGAAGAAGAAGGGTTATTCAAAAATTGGAGTCCCAAAAACAAATTTCAGTGTTTTCTTGATGTTGTGGATGCGTATGAAGCCTATAAGTATACTATGTTCATAATTATCTTGAATTTAATTGAATTTGACAAATGGGTTTGTAGTGAAATTCGAAAATTGGGTTAGACAGTGTGTAAGAACCATGTCAAAGATAGTCTAGGTTTGGGCAATTAGTGTGATAATGGAAGAAATTTTTAAGAATAAAGGAATTTAAATTGTTTAGATAATTTGGGCAAAGAATCGGCCAGGAACCCTAAAATTTGGGGATTTTTTTTTATGTAAAGTGGATATTTAATCTTCAATAAAGAAACTTAGTGAAAATTTATATGGTTATATGTGTATATAAATTGAAAATGTGGAATGGATGCGGCTATACTTGAATTGGGCATGAGTTCGGAAATTTGGCAAGCATGGTGATAAAAGCCATACAAGTATATGTATAATTGGAATAGAATGAATTGGACATTGGTTTGATTAAAACCTAATACTTTGTTAATAATGTAACATGTCTTGTAATGAAAGAAAAATTGTGTAACTTGGTAATATAATAATTATTGTTGATATGGCAGTAATGGTGGATAATACAGTGGCAGTAGTGTCAGCAGAAGCAGTAGATGGAGGAATAGTTTAAATTTGGGCTTGGGGTTGTGGTAGGAACATCCCAAGGAAATAGATGGTTAAACATAGATGGTGAAAGAAAACTGAGTTTCATATATGTATTGTGCTGTAAAAGTTAAAATTGACCCTGAAATTGAGGCTTGATGTAGACCATGCATGAGTGATATAGAAATGGAGAGTGCAAGGTATTTAAAAGACCTATGTAGAAACTAATTGATAGTATGGATACATGAGTAAGATTATGAAGTGAAGATTAATACAGAATTGAAATTCAGAATTGTATGTAGGTGTTGACTGGTATAGTAGTAAAATATGTAAATTAAGAAGCAAACACATGAAATTAGTGAATAGTGTCTATATGAGTAAACTTTGTAGTGTTAATGTATATGGTATATATTTATATGATGGAGAGTATTCCAGATTCTGTATATGTGTTAACTTGGAGATCAATTTGATGTTAGAACTGGGGATTAAAGATTAAAGACAATAAGATTGCCTAATAGTTAAGATTGTAAACATGTATAGAGCATGTTATGGAATTGTCGATTTATATGAATAGCCTGTAGATGAATGTTTTTTTTTTTTTGACAAAATCTAATAATTTGAGTATGTATTTATGATATTATGTGTGTAAATTGCATGTTAAAATGTATGAGTTATAAAGTTGTGACAACTTATATTGTAAGTAATCTTGAGCATGTATGATGGAAGTAAGGGCATATTGATGAAAGTATAAGCATACAAAGCATAAGATAATTAAAGGTAAACGCATATAGAGAAAGTAGCATTTATGTCTCATTAATTTATAGATATGCATGTAGTTACATGGCAGCCTAAAGACAAGCATATAAGGAAAGCATAGCTAGGTTAAGTGGAAGCATAAAATGTATATTGCATATTTATGTGTTATGATTTTCAGAAATTAAGTTAAAGTTAAGAAAGATTCTGAATTTCAAAGTATTTTAAAAGAGAAGTTTTAAGCATTTCCTTTTTGAAGAAATGTATTTCAGAAAATATTTTTACAGCTTGAGATACAGTATATGATTTTATGGTTTTATGTTTTTTTTCGGGGCATGAGGTAAAAACTCACCCCAGTATGTAACTTGAGAAAATTTGGAATTGACGGATATTATGGAATTGACGGTTACAGAGACATGTGCACATGTTGAGGACTGAGGGGACGCCCTCAGATCCTCTAGTTGGGCTAGGGGGATGGCGATACGTAACGCCCCTAGACCCCAGTTTTTGAGCTTGGGTGGTAGCATAGATCCGCACCCCCAGCTCCAGATTGTGGCTTGGGGGACGGCGATATGTAACACCACAAGACCACCAGATATGAGACAGTAGTGGCATTCTTTGGGGACGGCGATACGTAACGCCCCAAAGTCATGGATTTGCACTTCTACCTCCAGATAGGCGTATGAGGGGACGACGATACGTAACGCCCTCATACGTCCAATTTTTCAGACAGAGACACAGAACTCAGAGAAAGTTTTCAATTTTTCAGATACAGATTTCAGTTTTCAAAGATACAGATTTCAAATAGAGACATCAGTTTTCAGAAACAGTTTTCAGATGAACAGTTTTCAGAAACAGTTTTTAGAAAACAGTATTTAAGAAAGACATGTTTTATAAAGAGTTTCAGAAAACAATTTTCAGAAAATAGTTTTTTCAGAAAAGATTTTCAAAACGTATTTTATAAAAGCATAACATGTTAAGGTAGAACTTAGTTTGCAAATCATGCATATAAATCATACATTTTAGGAATCATTTGAGTTATATATAGCTAATATTAATGCATGATAGCATTATTACATTTATATGCTTAAATGATTGATATTGATATGAATTGTATTTTTGTATAGGAGAATCCTTCGTGAATGGTAGTACATGATAGTATGATTACATATATATATGGATACATGAGTGTTGATAGTGTATTGAATGTTTGAATATAAAGAATGTTTTATAACAACCGATTTGATGATATTTCAAGAAAATAAAAGAAAGATAGTTATTATAAATACCTCATCCAGATTAGCTTTGAGTGTACAAAAGATAAAAAGAAATTATAGTAGCGTAACAGAAGCATGATGGGTTTTGATATGAAAATTGGTAATATAGAATCTTGATGTATGTTATGAATATTTGAAAGTGTAAACAAGAATCATGATTTAAAGTATGTATGTGAACAGATAATAAAGATCAGTAATAAAGATTGTGTTTGCTAAATGGTTAGTGGCTAGATAATTAATTCAGACTTAATATATATATTTTCATGGTCAAATAGACAGCCCTTGTAAATACAGAAACTGTATTCAGACTTTGCATGTGTTTGACACTCAAGGAATGAGCATAGTTACTTACCGAGTCTTATGACTCACACCACAACAGTGTTTGAGTTTTGCAAGTTGGTGACCTGATCGGTCAACCACAAACACCAGATCTTGAGGAGCCGGATAACAGCGTTGCAGTCAGCCAGTCACCAGATCTTGGGAGTATAAGGTTTCTGGTTGTTAAGAAATTAAGTTGTATAAGTTAATTGTAAAAGTTTTTGTTTATACGTATTTTCGGGCATGGAGCCCAATCATGTTATGTCTTGAGTTTATTAATTTAGTGTATATTATTAGTGTCGGGCCCTGTAGGTTGTCTGAGGTGCTGGACTTGATCCAGGTTGCATGAATTTTAGCAGAGGTCATGCCGAAATTTCGTCAAAGTCAGAGGCTTATGAAGTCAGGATTAGCCTGTCTCCTGCCGGTAGCATCTCGGCTTAGGCGGGATGTTACAGATCATATCTTGACTCGAACTTGATTACTGAGTGCATCAGTCTACACCCAACAAACATCTAGAGGCCAGACCATAAAAGGTTTCTGGCATACATGACATTAAAATGTGAAGGATTTCACACAAAATCAATGTTATCCTATAGTCAAAGAATCACATATGCTACTAGACCTGATGAGATTCCTATCGATGGTGGTGTGTACTTCCAACTACTAGGAATCACATTTGACTCATTTAGTATTCAGTCCAACGAATACCCACACATCTATACGAGTTTCCAAAACTCATGGTACATCGGGTTAAACCATTGGAACTCCAATTCCAATATACGACATGTACTAATCTTATAGGTTATAGGAATTTAACCATATTCTAAAACCAACGACTAGGATATATATATATATATCCCAATATCGGGCCACCTAGTATCCAGTATTACTACATGACTATTCTAAGGTCGATGTCATTCTTGACATATTTATCCATCAATCTAATATGCACAATGACAATACCATTAATAAAATATGAAATGAAAATATAATTATTTTATTACTAAATAATAAAATGTATAATTTGGATTGGCACTCCAAGCACCAACTCCAACAAACTCCCACTTGCTTAGTGCCAATCTGGATGGTACCACAATCCCTTCTCCTCCACATGTTTATTGAATAAATTAGGAGGTTAGGCCTTAGTAAACAGATCTACTATGTTGTCTAGTCCTTGAACCTTCAAGACTACTATGTCTTTTCGTTTAATAATATCTCTAATCACGTGATATTTCCTATCTATGTGTTTAGACTTGGAATGTACCATCACCTCCTTAGCCTGCGCGATGGCTCCATTATTATCACAGAACAGTAAGATCGAATCCTAGGCACAATGCCAAGTTCTGTGATAACATTTCTAATCTATACAGCTTCTTTAGAGCTTCTAAAACCGCTATAAATTTCGTCTAAGTGGTGGAATCAGCTGTTGAATCTTGATATGAACATCGCCTACTAACTACACCATTTTTAAGGATAAATATATATCCGGATAGACTATCTATCATCCAGATCTCCTTGGAAGTTAGTGACTATATAACCCTTAAAGTGTAGCTCATCTTCTCCATATATCAGAAACGTATCCCTAGTACACTTAAGATATTTCAAGATATGTTTCACGGCTGTCCAATGATCATTACCTGGATTAAATTGATATCGGTCTGTCACAATGACGCTGAAACTGATGTTAGGTCTAGTACATAACATAACATACATAATGCTTCCTAGAAGCATATGGCAAGTTAGAAGTTCTAACTCTCTCTGCCATTTTCTTTCGAAAGATATATGTCGTATCGGAAAGGTACATTTACTGCCTAGTAGACATTTCTAACATTTTATCTATGTATGTCAATTGCGACAATCCTATAAGCTTCCTAACTTTATCCCAGTAAAGCCTTATACCTAGTATATATGAAGTTTCACTCATATCTTTCATGGAGAAGTTCTTGCAAAGGTAGACTTTCACACTTTGCATCAATCCTATATCATTTCCAATGATAAGATGTGGTCTACATACAAAATTAGGAAAATTATCATGCTCTCACTCACTTTCTTAAAAACACACGATTGTTCATCGTTATTTGATGAAACCAGATAATCCAATTATTTCATCAAAATGACGATTCTAGCTTCAGGATGTATGTTTAAGTCAATAGACTTCTGAAACTTACAAACCTAGTTTGAAGTCTCACTGCATATGAAAACCCCATGGTTATTCCATATAAATATCTTCATAAAGGAATCCATTTAGGGAAGTGGTTTTCACATCCATCTATCATATCTCACAGTTATGATATCCATCAAAGGCTAAAAGAATCCTAATGGATTTTAGGAAGGCTACTGGTGAAAAACGTTTCCTCATAGTTAGTCTTAGGAAGTTCAATTAAGTCCCAGACTTGATTATCATGCATAAAATCCATCTCGGATTTCATGGCTTCCTACCATTTTCCCGAATCAATATCTAATACACCTATTTATACATAGTTGGATCTGTTTCCTCCAAGAGGAGAACATCAAGGCTCACATCAGATGTTAAAAACAATCTCTTAGGAGACCTTGATATTTTATTCAACTTACGTAGAACCTGTGTTGTAGATCCTTCACCTAGTTAGATCTCTTGTTACATCTCAAGTTCATTATTATTGGGATTAAACTCATCAAGTTCAATCTTTCTACAATTCCCAATTTCTCTCAAAAATTCTTTTCAAGAAAAGTGGCAAAGCGAACAACAAATACATTTCATTGCTTAGAATCATAGAATTGACATCCCTAAGAATTTTCAGGATATCCAACGAACCTATATATATACCCCTTGGGTGCTAGTTTATCCCGCTGCGCAACTCTAACGTATGCAAGACAACCCAAAATCTTTAAGTATATAAGACTTGGATTTCTACCGAACCATATCTGATAGGGGGTCGTAGAAACAACTTTCGATGGAATCATATTAAGTATGTGGGCAGCAGTAAGTAAAGCATGACCCTAAAGGTAATATGAAAGATCTGTATAGCTCACATAGATCGCATCATATCCAATAAAGTATGAATTCTCCGTTCAGACACATCATTGTGTTAAGGAGTTCTTAATGGTTATATCGGGCGAGAAATCCAATTCTCCCTTAAATAACTTGTGAATTTATTGCTCATAAATTCACCACTTTGATCTAATCAAATGTACCTGATGAATTTACTGACATGTTTCATTACTTCGTTTCAGAATATTTTGAACTTGTCAAATGTTTCCGATTTATAGACTTATCATTCGTGAAAGTCACGAAATATGTAGAAACAATATGAGCGGCATAATTTAATGGACCACACATATCGTTGTGTATTAGTTCCAATAAATTTTCAGCACATTGTCTAACACCAAGAAATAGGACCTATGTCATTTTCCCTAGGAAATATGACTCACAAATCAGATAAGGATCTAAGGTAAGATTTTCAATCAAACCATCATTTACCAATTTCATAGACGTCTAACACCTATGTGGCCCAATTTCATAAGCCTTAATTAAGTATTATTTAATTCAGATCTATTACTTATATTTTCCTCTACATTAAAGACATCTCTATATGTTTCCAAAACATAAAGATCATTGTTTTTATCATATAAACATAAAGCACCATCTTTAATGTCTATTTTATATTCTTCCTTATCTAATATTAGTTAAGATATTATTTATCTGATAAGATAGGGCATATAAAAACAGTCATGTAAATCTAATTTACATTAATTATGGAGATCTAGAACTTCTGTTCATATGGCTCTGACATCCAATATCTCGCTATTGCCAATTTTAAGCTAGATCTCTCCTATGTTTAGCATTCTATTAACTCTTATGGAGTTGCAAATATGAGTAGAACTACTGGTGTCTAACACCTAACCACTATTTGCATTTAAGACTAATGAGATGTCAATAATAGGAAAAATACAAAGCGTACATGAGGTTCATACTTTTCCTTTCAGCTCTGGACAATCTTTCTGCTAGTGTCCAGACTTCTTGCAGTGTAGACATGCATACGAGCTACGAGCGATCTTGCAGTTTTTTTCTTGAAATCTTTCTTCTTATATATCATTGTAATCTTCTTAGACTTCCTATCAATCTTTGAAGAGCTTGCTCCACCATGGAGGTACAAAGTGGGACTCCCTTTCTTCAAATTATGTTATGTCTAGCGCAACATATTATGAAGCTCTTCATATGTGGCTTGCATCGAATGCATCACAAAGCCAACATATATATCGGGTAAAGAAGACAAGATCATATATTGGCATAGCAAATCATCTATCTAAATGTTTTGTCATTCCATATATCGAATTTGGTCAATTCTGATTCAAACATGAATGCTAACCACTCTTTTATCCTTGAGCATAGCATGGAAAAATTCCTTAGACCTCTGAAATATCTCAATTTCTTGATTTGTTTTGAACAACTCTTTGAGTGATCTTATAATGCTCCAAGCATTTGGTACATCTACGTACAATGTAAGCAAATTAGAAATAAATTCAATAGACATTGGATTGAGCGTAGCATACCTCAATCATTCTGATTCCAAGTCAATGCAGATGTTCATCTCATACTCTAAGTAGTTCAAGACTCCTTATCCAAAAGTTGCACTAATGGATTTGCGGCAGCCATCTACAAGGTAACATTTAAACACTAACAGTACATTTTTCATTTCAATATAAAAACACTAATCGATTATGAAATTTTAAATCTATTAGCTCCATCCACTACTTTACGTAATCCCGTAATCTCTCTTAACGGAAAAATAGAAATTTGACTATCAAAATTTCATAGCGGGAAGTGGATCCCATGACATTTACTCAAGTCTCACACTAATGACGATATTAGCCTTTATAAACTCATTAGGTAAACCTACAAGGTTAATCTCTTCATGTGACTCCGAGTTTGGTCCTGAACAGTTTCTTATCCTCACACTAATGACGATATAGATTAAGACGTGTTCTAGGTGTATACTTGTCAATGTGCATTAATGAGCTTCATATGTATACCCTCACACTAATGATGATATTGGGTGACTACGTTAACCCATCACGCTACATCTAATATTTTACCAGAGCGACCTAAGTTCCGAGAACTTATACCCTCACACTGCTGAGATATTGGATATAAGTAGTAAGAACTTATTCATCTCTGTATCGATAAGATGGACCATCCAATAATGCTCCAATATTATTAATACCTTATTACTTAATTAAAATAATCACCTAATTATGAGAGATTTATGACAATCAAGTCATTAACATGCTTGGGCCAAAATTAAAATTAAAATTTTAAACATGCAATGCATATCCAATATGACTTATGCATAATTAAATTAAAATACAGAGGCATAGATTCAAATACATGTCTAACATGTAACATGTATTGTGTGGTTAAGCTTTGTTACTGATACCATTATGTTAAGACATTGTGGAACCCCTAGGGTTGGATCGGTGCCCCGCGCAACGGAAATGGGTCTAACCCATAGATATCAAGCATGGGTGTAATTTTAATTAATTTATTGAAATACTAGATTCCATTATGAGTGTATAGGAAAAAACCGAGGATGAATCGGAGTCTGGAAATTCCAGAAGAGGAGAAAATAAATTTCAGCGCACGTATCGTGCGTGCGCTACAGTGTACATAACACTGTAGCGCCCAACTTAATTAATTATTTTTTTATTTTCAATATAAGCTTAGGCCTTCAGCTCTCTGGAAACAGAGAGCTGAAGGAAATAAGGTTTTCTACCCTAAATCCTTTCAATATTCCCTAAACATTCTCAAAACACCCAAAATTAACTTTTAACATCAAAACCAACGTCAACAAATGTTATAGAAAAAAATATCAAAATTTTCAAAATATCAAATATTTTTACAAAAACGTAAATTTATTCTAAATATGCACTTGCGTAAATTTTGAATCCAAAACACAAATCAAATTAGAATCCCACAATGAAATGACTCATGAACAATTCTAGGTCACCGAAAGGTGGTCAAGTGATTCTATAATGGTAGCCTTAACTCTAAGCTATTATCTAGAGTTTCAAACTCTAATTTTATGTATATATCTAACATAAAAATTTTGACTCAATTACAAGTATAATGAGTTTATACTTCCAAAGTATCCTAACATAATTAATTAGCCTAATTTCAACATTATATATCTAATACATAATTCAACACTATATGTCTCACTAATGAAAAAATATAGCTTTTGCAGAAGATCAAACTTACCTAGCTAGGTTGATTCAAATATCCAATCTACTTATCCTGGTTGAAATGTTTGGAGAACTTCCAAGGATTAGCACGCTTGACTCCAATATCCAATCTTGATTCCTATGCTAGCAAGCTTCACCCCAAGATCCAATCTTGATTTCTCCTAAATGAAATGTTGCAGAGACCTCACAAAGCTTCTCTATACACTTCTCTAACATAGGCTAATTTCTCTAATTCTTACTTGTATTTAGCTTTCTCAAGTTTTTGCTTTGCTTAATTAAAACTTTCCTAAAGCTTGATATTTATAACAAAACTTAGGTAATTTTTAATTAATAAAAGTTGTAATCAACTTTTAGGTGGGCTTAATCTAATCTATCAAAATATGTATAATTAGGTGTGACTAATCTCCATTGTCTACCACTTTGATTTAATCCTATTAAATCAAGCCAGGGATTAGGAAATGTATTAGTTCAATGTTCGCAATTTTGATTTAATCCAATTAAATCAAGCCAAAACCAAATATTATTACATATTTAAAATTACCATAATATCCTCGAATGGTAGAGATAATTATGATTTTACAATTAAGCCCTTGTGTATTTATTGAATTATTCCAATTAGGTCAAAGTAAATAATCAATGTTATCCAAAAACACTTGATTATCTTAGTTGATAATTATAATATCGAATATTATCTTTTATCAAAATTAATCGGCTACCAGAGTGCTTCACGAGTACAGTTCATATTGGAACTCTCTAAGTTCAGACACGTTCGTCATCTAAGCCTAGCTAATATATACACAATTCGGCCACCTCTGAATTCTTGAAGAATATGAACGACCTTTCTGAACTATACAAGTCGAGGTCATCACATATGTTTACCGATCCTTCCATCGTAGGCTATCTGAGTTGTGTTTAGGAAACATAGAATACACCATCGAGTTTCCTAGGCGCACATCTCATGTCGACATGTCCACGATTGTTCATAACTGATGCGATCCATCCTAGGTGATCGGCTTTTGCAAAAGTCTTAAGATTCGTGACTTACTCACATGGATACCTAAACCCCTTATGGTATATATACGGGCCGGCAAATCCTATCTTGACTCGCACTTGATTACTGAGTGCATCAGTCCACACCTAACGAACATCTAGAGGCCAGACCATGAAGGTTTATGGCATACATGACATCAAAGTATGGATGATCTCACACAAAATCAACGTTATCCTATAGTCAGAGGATCACATATGCTACTCGACTCGAGGAGATTTCTGTTGACGGTGGTGTGTACTTCCAACTACTAGAAATCATATTTGAGTCATTCAGTATTCGGTCCAACGAATAACCACACATCTATATGAGTTTCCAAAACTCATGGTACATTGGATTAAACCATTGGAACTCCAATTCCAATATACAACATGTACTAGTCTTATAGGTTATAAAAATTTGACCGTATTCCAAAACCAACGAATATGAATATATTTATATATACACACACACACACACACACACACACACACACTTTTTTTTATGAATAGTTTATAATAGTAATACTTATCCCAATATCGGACCACCTAGTGTCCAGTATTAATACATGACTATTCTTGGAATATTTATACATTAATCTAATATGCACAATGACAATACCATTAATAACATATGAAATGAAAATATAGTTATTTTATTAATAAATAATAAAATGTACAATTTGGATCGACACTCCAACAAGATCAAGTTTGCTCGAAGTCAGAAGTAACATTCATGGGCACATGTATTGGGGAGATTTCATCAGTGAGGTCTCATTCTGAATTTTTCCGGGAGATTTAGAAGCATGCTCCTTTGGTGCTAGCCGCTAGCCTAGTTTTGCAATATTGTGAAGAAGCTGATGTTCCGGGGTGCCAAATTGAGTTAGACCAAGGTCACAAGTGAAGCTCATAGACACATGTACTAGGAAAATTTCCGTTGTGGAGTCTGATTTTGAAGCTTTCCATGAGATTCTTGCAGTGTGCCTACTTTTGGCCTTAACCGTGCACTTTACTATAAAAGTGGGGGTTTTGTAGAAAACCTTCAAGATGAGCTCGTCAATTGACGTAATTTGAGCCCAAAGTCACTTATATTATACTTATTCACTCGCTGAAAGAGTTTCTATAAGATCATTGTAATTTAGATTTTAGAGGGGGTATAGCCACTCAAGCGCTAGGTATGTATACTAATGAAACTTTTGCAGTGTCTTTAAAGCTCTTTAGGGGGAAACTTAGATGAGCCTTAGGATGGCCAATGGGCTTCGGTGATCTATGGGCATTGGTCGTGAACTCTCTCACCCTTGGATGTTGATTGTATAATGATGTAAAGTAATGATCACGTCATTAATAAAATGCCATATTTTTATATTTGATTGTGATATTTATTTTCCTGGTCCTGATTCAGTATGGGGCCGTGTTCGTATGCTATGATATGAGAATGCGTATCAACTTCTTATTTATTTGGAATTTGAGTCTGTGTGCTATGGGAAAGTTGAGTTACATAATATGACCATTGGTTAGTGCCGCATGAGCTAGATTTTAAATTCAGCCCGTGATAGTTGGTATCAGAGCCCTATGATGGGCACGAGAAATGTTTACAAATTTGAGCATGTGTTATAGAAGGGAAGCTAAAGTTATAGGGATAGTGTGTTGCCTCGGTAGCACAACGGCTCGAGAGGAAGCTGTAAGATGGCGTGATGGCACGCGTGGGAAAGAATAAAGCCCCTAATGTTTTGGAATGGTGATGGAAATATGTGAGCGCATGAGAATTGTTGTTTACATATGAGGTTGGCTTGGGTGTAGCCAAAATGTCCGGGAGAGACCCGAAATGGATGTAAAACTTGTTTACAAGAAACAAGTAATCGGTTTATGCACCGTGAAGGCGTGAGAGATGCTTGGAATGTGCGAGAAGTATAACGAGGGTGCTACGATGATGTTGGCATAAATATACTTGTTCATGAAAACCTAATGTAGGGTGTATTAACGTTCTGAATGGTTCAAAATGGCCTTTCTCTCATAGCAGTTGGATATTAGGACTTGATGGGAAAATCAAGATGTGTAAGCCCTCTTGTGTAAGGCAATGACAAGAACCAAATGTAAACCCGATAGTTCGTATGAGCAGTTTGTAAATGTCTTGACAAACAAAGCCTTCGTAAGGATATAGATAACGAGTTGTATGGACTCTCGGTAGTAAGAATTCCAATGAAAGCGCAATAACTTGGAATAGACAAAACTAAAAGTGGGGGAGTGAACCTGAAAGGGTCAGGTATCTCTAAAGACCCTTATGGAATGCGATAACCATCGTGTTGGTTATCTATCGGCTATGTGGAAAAAAGAGGCCAACATGTTATCAGTAATGTAATGAGTTGCACCTAAAGGCATAGTGACTTACGAAAATTCAAACTTTGTACAATGGTTGTACATGAATAGCAACGGGGAGAGGCTTGAGTATGATTTCGAAAGAAAACTTCTGGATACAATGCGTTTTGGAGAATGGTAGTGGTATAACGCGACTATGAGTAGTAGTAATGAGATTTTGAATATCAGTTACTAATCGGTGGTAAACACACACGTAACGCAAACACACATATCGCTCAAGTAGTATAAAATGTATCGATCCCACGAGGACTTAATACCTAGGCTATCAATTTATGAAGTTAATTATTTACGAGTACCTAATAGATTGGTTTGTTGATTGGATGGTGATTTTAAACTAAAAAAAGTAAATAAAATAGTGCGAATGTAAATTAAAAGAAAATTCAATATTATTAAACTATATAGGGTTTTGAATCCTTCAAATATCTTTTAAAGATGAAATGATTATCTCATGATTATGTAATATATCGGTTTATTAACCTGGAATGCGATATTTATGCAAAAGCCTCTTCCGATGGTAAGATGAAAATACCCAATGTAACCCAATTAATCATATTCTTATGTTAACTAAGTTATCTGAATTCATTAAGATTAAGTTCTAATTATGGCTACCCCCACGCGACAGGTATATTCCTATCCTGTAAGGAAATCTATTAAGGGTTATATATCCTTAAGTGAGATCGTGAGTTATTGAGTCTAAGGCTGAAACCTAAAATCTATTTTCCAAGTTCATTTTAAGTTTACCAAATCAATCTTATTAATGGCCAGTTAACAAGAAGCATTAAGCTTAAGACTCAACAAATAAGCCTTCATATTACCCAAGACACAAAGTAAGCGCTTATAAACCGGTGATATTGGAATTCATCACAACACCAGATATGGTATTTAGTTACAACACATATCTAGGACTAGTGAAAGCTTAAATAAAGAAAATAACATAAAGTAAAGCTTAGAAATTAAAAAGATAAATAAAGCAATATAGAAAATGTTGGGGGGTTAGAGGATCTATTTTTATTACTTCTAATTTAGATATCTCTTTTATTATAATATATAAACTTTGCATGACATTACCAACCGACCATATAGGCGGTATCCTGATTAAGTCAGATTTATAATTAAATCCAACCGACCATAAAGGACGTATCCAATTTAGTCAGGTTAAAATCAATTTAACTAAGTCCAACCAACCATAAAGGCGGTATCCCATTAAGTCAGGTTTTAAAATAGTTTTTATATTATAACCAAGGGAGATTAATCTAAATATTAGTAATAAAAGCTTAACCTTTCACCCTAGCAGAGGAGAGTTACCTCCTCATACTGAAAAATAAAATAAATAAAGAACTATTGCGTAAAATAAAAATTAAATACAAAAAGCTGTAAATAAACAATCAAGATACAATCTTCTTAGTATTCTTAAGGAAATCCCTAGAAGAATTTTTGAATTAGAATTCTGATTTCGGCCTCAATATATAGGCAAATCTCGGTCCATTGTGTCGCGACGCGTAAAGGTCTGCATGTCGCGACGCACTGTTGATTGGTGACACGTGTACGCGTTTTTGTTGAAATGATGACATGTGGCTGTCGGTAGAATTATTGGCTCGGCGTCACGACGCGTAAAGTTGTGCGCATCGCAAATCTGACTTCATTGCTTACGTCAATAAGGACACGTGTCGACTGGTTGCATAATGGATTGCTGATGTCATGATGATAAGTGTCGGCAGCATTGGGATGATGACACGTGTCCGACGCATGTTAGCAAGATTGATGTGATGTTGACACGTGGTCGGCGCATGTTAGAAAGTGCGTATAATAGCAAGATTTATGTGATGTTGACACGTGGCCGGTGTATTTTAGCGGTCACGACGCAGAAGGTTTGCGCGTCACGATGCCCAAATGATGTTTTTGCCTTTTTGCCCATTTTTTGCTGTTTTGGCCCCGATTTGATTCCAGTGAGTCCTGAAACATTATTTATTTACAAAACACATAAAAACATTCATAAAACTCAAGAAACTATACAAAATATTAAGTCAAAAGGGGCATAAAATAATGATATATTTACCACTTATCACACCCCAAAACCTAACATTTTGCTAGTCCTCGAGCAGAACAATAAAATAAAATACAATAAAGAACTTTAAAATAAAATTAAACTACGCCACTTTTGTAGGGATCACGGTTGCATTTAGCGTATGCAACAAGCCTTTAAACCCCTAGATGTCCCTAGTTGATGAGTGGTAAATCTATCACTATTTCCCACTCATTTAACCTAATATTTTGTATAGTTTCTTGAGTTTTGTGAATATTTTGATGTGTTTTGTGTTATTTTGTAGATAAATAAAGTTTCAGGACATTCTGGAGGTGATTTGGACCAAAACAGTGAAAATTGGAAAAATGGCATTTTCGTAATTTTGGAGCGTCGCGACACGCAAGCCCTTGGCGTCACGACGCCTAACGTGCAACAGAGATGCTAACATGCGCCGGGCCAACGGGTCAGAATTTGAGAAGTTTGACTTTGCTAACGTGCGCCGTGCCACGTGTCATCATCATACGGTGCCGACAATTACTATTTCCACGTGTGCCACGTGTCATCCTAAATGTCGCCACATCATCTGGTCAACGAGTCAACTCTACCACGCATCTTCCCACGTCATCATCCACGTCAGCAGGTCAACCGAGTCAACATGCCATGTAATCATCAGCCAATCACAGCGTGACACGTGTCACAATCCTACGGTGCCGATAATTGATCTCAGCCGCCTTGCCACGTCATCGCCACGTCAGCATAATAATTGAGCTCTTAGCCGCCTCACCACGTGTCATTTTATCTCTTATCCGAATTGCCACGTGTCATCACCAGAGCATGCCATGCCTAACTGTTCCAGCATCGCGACGCTGGCTTGGCGTCGCGACGCGCACCCCTTACCCGAGCCTATAAATTCAGCTCGACGTTTCAGTTTTAGTTGCACCACTCTCTCTCATCTCTTTGATGTAAAGAAAGAGTTTATCTCTCTAGTTTCTTTTAATTTTTAGTTTTTTTTTTAAATTTTTAGTTTTATAATTAATTACGTTCTGTAATAATAGTAATTTACTTTCTTACTTTTTACAGTTTTTACTATTCACCATGAGGAGGTAACTTCCCCAGCTAGGGTGAAAGGTAATTCTTTTACTATTGCTATTTAGATTAATCTCCCTTAAAAATAATATATTCACTATTTAAAATTTGACTTAAAAATGATACCGCTATATTGGTCGGTTGGTAATTTAATCTAGTTTAAACCTGACTAATCAAGGATACCGCCAGATTGGTCGGTTGGTAATTTAATTTTGGTTCCGCCTTTATGGCTGGTTTATGGACAAAAATTACCACCTTAATGGCTGGTTGGACTTAATTTGACTTAATCAGGACACCGCCAGATTGGTCGGTTGGTAATATTATCACAAGTTTATATATTATTTTATGGGAGATATCTAAATTAGTAGTAGTAAAAGTAATTCGTTTTACCTTAGCATTTTATTTTATTGTAATTTACTTTTCAGTATTTACTTTACCACATTTTTACTTTATGTCTTTTATTTTCAAGTTTTTACTAGCCCTAGTTATGTGTTGTAACTAAATTAGTTATCTAGGGTTGTGATGAAATCCAATATCACCGGTTTATAAGGGGTTAGATTATAGCTTGGGTAATATAAAGATTTATTTATTGAGTTTTAATCTTAATGCTTTTTCATTAACTGGACATTAATAAAATTGATCTGGTAAATCTAAAATGAACTAGACATAGGGATTTTAGGTTTCAACCTTAGACTCCATAGCCTACGATCTTCTTTGAGGATAAATAACCCTTTAATAGATTTCCTTACAGGATAGACATATACCTGTCGGGCGGGAGTAACCATAATTGGAACTTAAACTTAATGAATCCAGATAATTTGGTTGACATAGACATATGGTTCAATTGGGTTAAACTGCTTTATTTGTGTCTGACCATCGACAGAGGCTTACACATATATTTATGTTCCAGGTTAATAAGTCAATATATTACCAAACTTTAAGATAACCACTTCATCTTTAAAATGATATTGGAAGAAATTACAACCCTAGATAGTTTTTAAAATTGAATTTTCTTAAAACCTATTTTCGATAATTTTATTTACTTGCTTTTAAATTTAGAATCGTCACCATTTCAAATCAATCAATCAACCTGTTAGATACTAGTAATCATTTGACCTCATAAAATTAATAGTTTAGATATTAAGTCCTCGTGGGATCAATACTTTTTATACTACTTGAACAATACGTACGCTTGCATTATACGTGTGTGTTTACGCCGGTCAAGTTTTTGGCGCTGTTGCCGGGGATCTATTTATCTTTTACTATTAGTCTAGGGGTTAGATACCTTTAATTGTATCTAATTTCTTTTTACTTATTGTTTTTTTTTTCTTATGTTTCAGGTTCTTAGAAGCTACATGAGACGAACCAGAAGTTTTGAATTTCGACCGCTTGACCCAGAAATTGAAAGAACCATCAGACAGTTGAGAAGGGAAAGACGAGAAGGCCAAGAAGCTTTAGTCAACATGGAACCTGAACCTTTGGAGGTTGCACCACCAATTCCCATTCGAGACAGAACCATTCCGGTGGTTGACAGACTCATTTCTTGCATTGTACTTCCTCCATTACCAGAAAATACAGTTGACATCAAAACATGCATTCAGATGATTCAACAGTCAGTTCAGTTTGGGGGAAATACAACTGAAGATCCTAATGCCCACATCAGCAACTTCCTGGAAGTTTGCGGCACTTTCAATTACAACCGAGAAGCTGAAGAATCAATGAGATTGCGTGTTTTCCCATACTCCTTGAAGGACAGAGCTAAAGCTTGGCTACATTCACTACCAGCAGGTTCCATCACAAATTGGAACACTTTAGCCACCAAATTTCTTGCAAAGTACTTTCCATCAGCCAAAACCGGAAAGCTGAGGAATGACATCACATCCTTTATACAACAAGACTCTGAAACTCTCTACGAAGCTTAGGAAAGGTATAAAGATTTGCTCCGGAAATGTCCTCACCATGAGATTCCAAAATGGCTTCAAGTCCAAACATTCTATAATGGGCTTTCTAGAATAATGAGAACCACAATCGATGCTGCTGCTGGAGGAGATTTAATGGAAAAATGAGAAGATCAAGCCTGTGAACTAATCGAAGAAATGGCCAACAACAATTCCTTGTGGCCAACAGAAAGGAGCATGATCCAAAGAATTGCAGGAATTTATGAAAGTGGAGCCAATACAGCAGTCAACACCAAGCTAGATCAGATATGCAAATTCATGGAGACTCTTACCACTGGATCCACAAGTTCACCATATGGAGGAACATCAGAGTCGAACCAACTTGAAGAAACGGTGAATTTTGTCAATAATTTCAACAGACAGTGGAACAATCCTTATTCCAACACCTACAACCCATGGTGTAGGAATCATCCTAATTTTTCATGGAGCAACAATTCATGCCAACAGCGGAAGTATCCACCACCTGGATTCTAGCAACATAACAAAGGCCAGGAGCAGGAAAATGAACCAGGAATAGCAGAAGTGCTGGCTCAGTTAAAAAATTATGATGCTATCTTTCAGAGCCAATCAGCTTCCATCAAAGCACTGGAGAATCAAATCGGACAACCGGCCAATGCTCAGAGTTATAGACCACCGGGTAATCTTCCCAGCAACACAGAACCCAATCCAAGGAACCGAGGGAAGAAGCAATGTCAAGCCATTACTTTGAAAAACGTTACTTAAATCAACAAATATGTTGGAATCAATATGTCCCAAGAACAAGTTCCAAAAGAAGCTGAGAAACAGATGGAGGAAAAAGAAGCAAAGGAAAAAGAAGCAAAGGAAAAATAAGCAAAGGAAAAAGAACCAGAAAGAATCATTCCACCTCCACATTTTCCTCAGCGTCTTCAGAAAAACAAACTGGACAAGCAGTTTGCTCGATTCCTGGAGGTTTTCAAAAAGCTGCACATCAACATCCCATTTGCAGAAGCCTTGGAAGAAATGCCCAGTTATGTCAAATTCATGAAAGACATTCTTTCACGAAAATGGAGATTGTGAGACTACGAAACAGTAACATTAATGGAAGAATGCAGCGCCATTATTCAGAGGAAACTTCCCCCAAAGTTTCCTGGCAGTTTCACAGTTCCATGCACCATTGGAGAACATTATATCGGTAAGGCTTTATGTGATTTAGGTGCTAGTGTTAACTTGATGCCTTTTTCTATTTACAGGAAACTACAGATTGGAGAAGCAATGCCTACCTCGGTTTCATTGCAACTTGCTGACCGAACACTCGTATTTCCAAGAGGTGTTGTTGATGATGTGCTGGTGAAAGTAGACAAACTAATTCTCCCATCAGATTTCATCATCATTGACATGGAAGAAGACAAAGAAATGCCTATCATTCTTGGGAGACCATTCTTGGCTACAGGTAAAACTGTGATTGATGTGCAAAAAGGTGAACTGACCATGAAAGTGCAGGACCAAGAAGTGACCTTTAATGTTTTCAAAGCCATGAAATTCTCGAGCGATGAAAAGGAAGAAGAATGCTTCAGAGTTGATGTTGTTGATAGTATCGTTCAAAATACTGAGCCAAATCCCACAGATACACTTGAAGCTTGCATCACCAACATGACTGACAGCGAGCTAGATGCTGAAATCCTGGAATGTATCAACTACCTTGACAAACCATTCCGATTCAAAGCAACACCACCAGTTGAAAGTTTGGAACTGCCAAAGAAAGATCGAATAAAGCCTTCGATTGAAGAACCACCACCACAGCTGGAACTGAAATTACTTCCGAGCCATCTCAGGTATGCATTTCTTGGAAACTCTTTTGAATTACTTGTTATTATTTCTTCTTCACTAACATTGGAGCAGAAAGAAAAGTTGCTGAGAGTGTTACGAGAGCATAAGAAAGCCATTGGCTGGACTATAGCAGCCATTCGAGGCATTAGTCCATCATTTTTCATGCACAAGATCTTGATGAACGATGAGTACAAACCCACTGTGGAACATCAACGGAGAGTCAATCCAATCATGAAGGAAGTCGTGAAGAAAGAAATCATCAAATGGTTAGATGCTGGCATCATTTACCCCATCTCAGACAGCAGTTGGGTGAGTCCTATGCAGTGTGTACCAAAGAAAGGAGGAATTAATGTACTTACCAATGAAAAGAATGAGCTAATCCCAACAAGAACAGTGACTGGATGGAGAGTATGCATGGACTACAGGAAACTGAACAAAGCCACGAGAAATGACCATTTTCCGCTACCATTTATTGACCAGATGTTAGACAGACTGGCAGGACATGAGTTCTATTACTTTCTAGACGGATATTCAGGGTACAATCAGATTGCCATCGCACCAAAAGACCAGGAGAAAACTACCTTTACATGTCCCTATGGTACTTTTGCTTTCCGCAGGATGCCATTTGGATTATGTAATGCCCCTACTACATTTCAGCGTTGCATGATGGCCATCTTCTCAGACATGCTGGAGCAGAGTATGGAGGTTTTTATGGATGACTTTTCTGTGTTTGGAGATTCTTTTGACCATTGCTTGCAAAATTTGGAACATGTGTTACAAAGGTGCGAAGATACAAACCTGGTACTCAACTGGGAAAAATGTCACTTTATGGTGTAAGAAGGCATTGTTCTTGGACACCGGATCTCACAAAAGGGGATTGAGGTAGACAAAGCAAAGATATAGACAATTGAAAAACTACCTCCACCAACATCAGTTAATGGTATTCGAAGTTTTCTTGGACATGCAGGTTTTTACAGGAGATTTATCAAAGACTTTTCCAAAATTGCAAAACCTCTATGCAATCTTCTGGAGAAGGATGTGCCTTTCAACTTCACCAAAGAATGTCAAGAAGCTTTCGAGATCTTAAAACATAAGCTGGTCTCCGCCCCCATCATTGTAGCACCATACTGGACCATTCCATTTGAAGTGATGTGTGATGCTAGTGATTTTGCTGTAGGTGCAGTTTTGGGACAACGTAAAGCAAAGATTTTCCACACCATTTATTATTCCAGCAGAACTCTGAATGAAGCTCAACTCAACTACACAACCACCGAAAAGGAGTTGCTCGCAGTTGTGTATGCTTTTGACAAATTATGTTCCTATCTGCTAGGTCCCAAAGTGGTGGTCTACACAGATCATTCAGCAATCAAATATCTGATCACAAAGAAAGATGCTAAACCGAGATTGATCCGTTGGATACTTCTTCTGCAAGAATTCGACGTGGAGAACAGAGACAGGAAAGAAACAGAGAATCAGGTGGCAGATCATCTATCGAGGCTCGAGAATGGAGAAACAGCTGACAAAGATATGTCAATCAAAGAAAATTTTCCAGATGAACAGCTGTTTGCCATGAAACAACAGGAAGTCCCTTGATATGCTGACTATGTCAACTACATTGTGTCAGGAAAATGGCTGTTGGAATGGACAACTCAGCAACGGAAGAAGTTCTTCAAAGAAGTCAAACACTATATTTGGGATGAACCGTACATGTTCAAACACTGTGCTGATCAATTATTGAGACGGTGTGTTCCACAGGAGGAGGTCAACAGTGTTTTGCAGCATTGTCATTCATCACCATATGGCGGACACTTCAGTGGAAACAAAACTGCAACCAAAGTCCTACAATCAGGTTTGTTCTAGCCCACTCTTTTTAAAGATGCTTATCTTTTTGCTTTTCAATGTGACAGGTGCCAGAGAATGGGAAATATTTCCAGGAGAAACGAAGGACTGTTGCAAAACATTCTAGAAGTTGAAATATTCGATGTATGGGGTATTGATTTCATGGGACCTTTGTTCCATCATTCGGAAACCTGTACATCCTGGTTGCTGTAGACTACGTCTCCAAATGGGTCGAAGCAATTGCACTGCCATCCAATGACTCAAAAGTCGTGATCAAATTCCTGAAAAAGAATATTTTCACTCGGTTCGGAACACCTCGTGCAATCATCAGTGATGGTGGCTCTCATTTCTGCAACAGATACTTCGATGCACTCTTATCCAAATACGGAGTTACTCACAAGGTTGCCACAGCTTACCATCCACAGTCAAATGGACAGGTTGAGGTTTCAAACAGGGAAATCAAAAGAATCCTAAAAAGAACCGTTGGATCAACAAGGAGGGACTGGTCAACAAAACTAGATGATGCATTATGGGCCTACCGAACAGCTTACAAGACACCCATTGGTATGTCCCCATATCAATTGGTGTTTGGGAAAGCGTGCCATCTACCAGTTGAGCTTGAGCACAAGGCGTACTGGGCACTGAAGAAGTTGAATTTTGATTCACAAGCTGCAGGAGAGAAAAGACTTCACCAACTCAACGAATTGGAGGAATTTCGCCTACAGGCTTATGAGAATGCCAAATTGTACACGGAAATGACCAAAAAATGGCATGACCGAAAAATAGTTCACAGATAGTTGGAACCAAGGTAGCATGTGTTATTGTACAACTCGAGGTTGAAACTTTTCCCTGGAAAGTTGAAATCTAGGTGGTCAGGTTCATTTGTGATCACTCAGGTTTTACCTTATGGAGCTGTTGAGTTACTGGATCCTAACACCAACAACACATTCAAATTTAATATCCAGCGTGTCAAGCACTACTGGGGAGAATCATTTGAGCAACAAAAAGAAAGTATCACACTTTCAGATCCAGCATAACGTTCAGGCAGTCACGTCTAGCTGACGACTTTAAACTTAGCGCTCGCAGGGAGGCAACCCATGCAATTTTTGTATATATTGTGATTTGGTGTGATTTAATTTTATGTGTTTAGTTTTTGCAGATTAAGACATTTCAAGATGGAAGAAGCTCTCGCAAATCTTCACAAGCAATTTCCTTCTCTCCCTCAAAAATCTCTGATGAAAGTTTACAAAGCTCACTTGGAACGGATGAGACTACTAACAATCCATGGTTTTCCTAATGATATTCGTTGGGTAATTGAAGCACGAGTCCGATTGGCATATGAGTCTTCTGACTCTTTTATTAAAAATCTGTCTGGTTTTGGAAGAAGCACCTATGCAAAGAAACGTAGAGCTAAGCAAATGGGTGTTTGTTATAAATGTGCACGCTGGAATTGCAATACTCGTTGTCGTTCTTTAGGAATGGTGTCTGATAATCGCGAAGACAAAATTAAATTCATTAGGGATGGCTTGAGTAAGGAGTCTTTAGATGATATATCTTCGACTCTTGAGACGCATCCCAGTGGATATATTCACATAGCCTTTCGCAAATTACATACACAATTTCAAAAAGAAAGACAACTGTTAAGTCTCGGGAATCTGACTCAAAAAGACCCTGTTTGCCATTTTATAAGAAAATTGGATGGGAAGCTTGTCCCTGACGCATAGACGTCGATCAAGCCGCTACTTTTCTTGTAAATATTATATCTCTTTGTTTTTTCCTAATAATTGTAATTTGTTTTGTTGTTTTCTTTTATTTTCTCCGACAGGATCCAAAACTTTTTGACTATCACGATTTTTTTAACTAATAATTGTCATTTGGCAGGTACTAGTGCTATTATTTTACTCACCCTTTTCAGGTGTTATAAATCCAACTCATCATTGAACTTTTGAAGACATCCAGAGTAAAACATGGAAGCCACTTCAAGAAGACGAGTTGAAAACATCGGTGTGTTTTGCGGTAGTAGTGTTGGAACTAAACCACAATACGTAGAAGCAGCACAAGAATTGGGTCGAGTCTTAGCTGCAAGGAATATGCACTTAATATATGGCGGAGGAAATCTTGGACTTATGGGGATCGTTTCAAAGGCGGTACATGAATGAGGCAGTCATGTTTTGGGAATCATTCCAAAACCCTTGGCAGAGGCAAATCTTATTGGATCATCAAACAGAGAGGAACTGATCGTGCCAGGTATGTCTGAACGACTGGTAGAAATGATTAACTGTGTTGATGCTTTTATTGCTTTGCCATGTGGCTTAGGCACATTGGAGGAAATTTTTATAATTCTATCTTGGGCAAACCTGAACATACACCAGAAACCGCTTGGACTATTTAAAGTTATTGGATTTTATGATTTTCTTTGTGTGTTTCTTGATGATGCTCAAAGAAATGGGTTCGTGTCAAAACCTATGAAAGAACTCCTCTTCACTGTCAGAACTGCTCCGGATCTAATAGACCAACTCATAGCCTATGAACCACAAGTTGACCCTATCATTTCAAAGATAAATTGGTCTGAGGACGATCGTGGTAAGAGGCGTCAGATTAATCTGGATCTTAACCTTTAATTTCGTGTAGAATTTCAGCTAACCATGTACGACCTTCTTAACTCTCTTTTTACTGTTTAAGACATTGGGGACAATGTCTCATTTAGGTTTGGGAGAGGGATTTAGTTGATCAGTACATTGTTTTTAGTTTGTGTGTTGTTTTTATTTTTAGTTCAAAATTTTTCGAAAAATACAAAAAAATTGAAAAATTTTCAAAAATTACAAAAATATTTTGCTTTTTTTTTTTATTTTGACTAAAAATGTGAAATTGGTAAGAGATGGCTGAGTAAAGAGTTTTCACTCCTGAGACGTATCTTAAACCCATTTTCGAAACAAGTTAATTTTTATTTATTTCCTTTTAAATTATTTAATTTGTGAATTCTCCATAAAATTGACTAAAATGGATCTTCATATGCTCAGTTGGCAGGTATTATCAACATGCATAGTAACATACAGACATGAGCTAAAATTGAAAAGTTTTTAATATTCAGTGTTCTAGTTTAATTGGAGGAAGCATCTCAAAAAGCAATGGAGTAAAAAAAAATCAAAGAAAAAAATCAGAAAAATGAGAAAAACTATTCCATTGCTGCAAAAAGGTGTGAATTCTGATAAAACTTTAGGACAAAAATATTACTCTCTTATCAACTGCACTTATGACTGTTGTGGACAAAAATGAGTTGTTGAATATTATTTTGACTGTGTATATGAAGAATGGAAAATATAAACGGAGAATTTACTCATTTGGTAATTTAGAAATAAACAAAACAACTAGTAACTTGGAGTAGAAGTTTCACCTGAATAGTCATTAACTTCTTTATTCTATTTTCTCTTGTCTTTTTGCTTTTGTGTGCATTAGTTTCATTACATTTTTACTTTTATAAAATGTTTGTGGGTATCATTGCTGCAAACCCTCACGAGACTACAACTCGTCCACTAGGGATACCTAGGGGTTTAAAGGCTTGTTGCATATGCTAAATGCAACTGTGATCCCTACGAAAGTGGCTTAGTTAAATTTTATTATGTTATTTTATTTTATATTTTGCTCGAGGACTAGCAAAATATTAGGTTTGGGGGTGTGATGAGTGGTAAATCTATCACTATTTCCTACTCATTTAACCTAATATTTTGTATAGTTTCTTGAGTTTTGTGAATATTTTGATGTGTTTTGTGTTATTTTGTAGATAAATAAAGTTTCAGGACATTCTGGAGGTGATTTGGACCAAAACAGTGAAAATTGGAAAAAAGGCATTTTCGTAATTTTGGCGCGTCGCGACGCGCAAGCCCTTGGCGTCGTGATGCCAAACGTGCACCAGAGATGCTAACGTGCGCCAGGTCAACGGGTCAGAATTTGAGAAGTTTGACTTTGCTAACGTGCGCCGTGCCACGTGTCATCATCCTACGGTGCCGACAATTACTATTTCCACGTGTGCCACGTGTCATCCTACGTGTCGCCACGTCATCCGGTCAACGAGTCAACTCTGCCACGCGTCTTGCCACATCATCATCTACGTCAGCAGGTCAACCGAGTCAACATGCCACGTCATCATCAGCCAATCACAGCGTGACATGTGTCGCAATCCTACGGTGCCGATAATTGATCTCAGCCGCCTCGCCACGTCAGCGCCACGTCATCGCCACGTCAGCATAATAATTGAGCTCTTAGCCGCCTTGCCACATGTCGCTTTATCTCTTATTCGAATTGCCACGTGTCATCACCAAAGCATGCCACACCTAACTGTTCCAGCGTCGCGACGTGCACCCCTTACCCGAGCCTATAAATTCAGCTCGACGTTTCAGTTTCAGTTGCACCACTCTCTCTTATCTCTTTGATGTAAAGAAATAGTTTCTCTCTCTAGTTTCTTTTAATTTTTAGTTTTTTTTTTTTAATTTTTAGTTTTGTAATTAATTACGTTCTGTAATAATAGTAATTTACTTTCTTACTTTTTACAGTTTTTACTATTCACCATGAGGAGGTAACTTCCCCAGCTAGGGTGAAAGGTAATTCTTTTACTATTGCTATTTAGATTAATCTCCCTTAAAAATAATATATTCACTATTTAAAATTTGACTTAAAAATGATACCGCTATATTGGTCGGTTGGTAATTTAATCTGGTTTAAACCTGACTAATCAAGGATACCGCCATATTGGTCGGTTGGTAATTTAATTTTGGTTCCGCCTTTATGGCTGGTTTATGGACAAAAATTACCGCCTTAATGGCTGGTTGGACTTAATTTGACTTAATCAGGATACCGCCAGATTGGTCGGTTTGTAATATTATCACAAGTTTATATATTATTTTATGATAGATATCTAAATTAGTAGTAGTAAAAGTAATTCCTTTTACCTTAGCATTTTATTTTATTGTAATTTACTTTTCAGTATTTACTTTATCGCATTTTTACTTTATGTCTTTTATTTTCAAGTTTTTACTAGCCCTAGTTATGTGTTGTAACTAAATTAGTTATCTGGGGTTGTGATGAAATCCAATATCACCGGTTTATAAGGGGTTAGATTATAGCTTGGGTAATATAAAGATTTATTTATTGAGTCTTAATCTTAATGCTTTTTCATTAACTGACCATTAATAAAATTGATCTGGTAAATCTAAAATGAACTAGACATATGGATTTTAGGTTTCAGCCTTAGACTCCATAGCCCACGATATTCCTTGAGGATAGATAACCCTTTAATAGATTTCCTTACAGGATAGACATATACATGTCGGGCGGGGGTAGCTGTAACATCACGCCTAGGCCAAGATGCTACCGGCAGGAGACAGGCTAATCCTGCCTCCATAAGCCTCTGACTCTGCCGAAATTTCGGCATGACCTCTGCTAAAATCGAACAACCTGGATCTAAGTCCAGCATCTCAATATAACCTATAGCGCCCAAGACAGAATAAAACTGAAATAAACAACTCAAGATATAAGGTAATAATCTCAAAACATAATATCACTGGGCTTCATGCCTGAAAATACATATAAACATAAACTTTTACAAAACTTAAACTTGTACAACTCAACTTCTTATACAAATACACATAAACAACTTGACTCTGAAACTCCCAAGACCTGGTGACTGGCTGATTGCAATACTGCTATCCGGCTTCTCAAACTCTGGTGTTGTGATCGACCGATCAGGTCACCAATCTGCAAAACTCTAAACATTTGCTTTTGATGTATTACTCTGATATCTTAACACATTCCTACTTACTCCTCTACTAGTTTTCAATTCGGACTTTTACTATGGTTAGCTTTCTTTTATCATATTGAAACATCATCAAATCGGACTCATAGATTATTCATTTCCTTTGATTGTCAGTTCATTGCCAGCTATTTCTCCATTTTCGAGCCTCGATAAGTGATCTACCACTTGGTTCTCTATCCCGTTCCTGTCTCGGATCTCCACGTCAAATTCTTATAGCAGAAGCACCCAACGAATCAATCTAGGTTTGGCATCTTTCTTCACAATCAGATATTTGATTGCTGAATGATCTGTGTAGACCACCACTTTTAGACCAAGCAGATATGAGCGGAATTTATCAAAAGAAAACACAATTGCAAGTAACTCCTTTTCAGTTGTTGTGTAGTTGAGTTGTGCTTCATTCAGAGTTCTATTGGAGTAGTAAATAGTGTGGAAATTTTTTTCTTTGCGTTGTCCCAAAACTGCACCTACAGTAAAATCACTAGTATCGCACATCGCCTCAAATTGAAGCGTCCAGTCTGGTGCTACTATGATGAGGGCAGAGACTAGTTTATGTTTCAAGATCTCAAAAGCTTCGTGGCATTCTATAGTGAAGTTGAAAAGCCACATCTTTCACCAGTAGATTGCTTAGAGGTTTAGCAATATTAGAGAAGTCTTTGATAAATCTCCTGTAAAAGCCTGCATATCCGAGAAAACTGTGAATCCCTTTGACGGATGATGGTGGAGGTAGTTTTTCAATTATTTCGATCTTTGTTTTGTCTACCTCGATTCCCCTTTGTGAGATCAGATGTCCCAGGACAATGCCTTCCCGCACCATGAAGTGGCATTTCTCCCAGTTGAGTACCAGGTTGGTATCTTCTTATATTTGTAACACATTTTCTAGATTTTGCAAGCAGTGATCGAAAGAGTCTCCAAACACAGAGAAATCATCCATGAAAACCTCCATACTTTGTTCCAGCATGTTTGAGAAGATGGCTATCATGCAACTTTGAAATGTGGTAGGAGCATTACATAGTCCAAATGGCATTCTGCGGAAAGCAAAAGTACCATACAAACATGTAAAAATGATTTTCTTCTGATCTTCTAGGGCGATGGCAATCTGATTGTACCTCGAATATCCGTCCAGAAAATAATAGAATTCATGTCCTACCAGTCTGTCTAGCATTTGGTCAATGAATGCTAGCAGGAAATGATCTTTCTTTGTTGCTTTATTCAGCTTCCTATAGTACATGCATACTCTCCATCCAATCACCATTCTTGTTGGAATCAGCTCATTCTTTTCATTTATGACTACAATTATTCCTCATTTCTTTGGCACACATTGCATATGACTCACCCAAGTGCTGTCAGAGATGGAGTAAATGATGCCGACATCTAACTATTTGATAATTTCTTTCTTCATGACCTCCTTCACGATTGGATTTAGTCTCCGTTGATGCTCCACTGTGACTTTGTACTCGTCGTTCATCAGAATATTATGCATGCAAAATGATGGACTATACCTTGAATGTCTGCTATAGTCGAGCCAATGGCTTTCTTGTGTTCTCGTAACACTCTCAACAACTTATCTTCACGCTCCAATGTTAGCGAAGAAGAAATAATCACAAGTTAATCAGAAGAGTTTTCTAAAAATGCATACCTGAGATGGCTCGGAAGTAGCTTTAATTTCAGCTACGGTGGTTCTTCAATCAAGGGCTTGATTCGCTCCTTTTTTTATAGTTCCAAATTTTCCATCTGTGGTGTTGATTTGAAGTGAAAGGGTCTGTCAAGATAGTTGATACATTCCAGAATTTCATCATCTAGCTTGCTGTCAGTCATGTTGGTGATGCAAGCTTCAAGCTTATCCGTAGAAAGTTGCATTGCATCAGTATCCTGGACGATACTATCTAAAACATCAATTCTGAAACATTCCTCCTCCTTTTCATCATTCGGGAATTTCATGGCTTTGAAAAATTGAATGTAACTTCTTGGTCCTGTACTTTCATGGTTAGTTCTCCTTTTTGTACATCAATAACAGTTCGACCTGTAGCCAAGAATGGTCTCCCGTGGATGATAGGTACATCTTTGTCTTCTTCCATGTCAAGGATAATGAAATCTGCAGGGAAAATGAATTTTTCGACTTTAACCAATACATCTTCCACTACACCTCTCGAAAATGTGAGTGATCTGTCAGCAAGCTGTAGAGTAACTGAGGTGGGCATTACTTTTCCAATTTGCAGTTTCCTGTAAATAGACAAATCTATCAAGTTAATGCTGGCACCTAAATCACACAAAGCCTTACCGAAGTAATGTTCACCTATGGTGCAAGGGATGGTGAAACTGCCGGATCTTTCAACTTTAGGGGAAGCTTCCTCTGAATGATAGGACTGCATTCTTCTGTCAATGCTACTATCTCGTAATCTCCCAATCTTCGCTTTCATTAAAGAATATCTTTCATGAATTTGACATAGCTGGGCATTTGTTCCAACGCTTCTGCAAATGAAATGTTGATATGCAGCTCTTTAAAGATCTCTAAGAATCGAGCAAATTATTTGTCT
Source organism: Zanthoxylum bungeanum (assembly GCA_019454045.1). Lineage (NCBI taxonomy): Eukaryota > Viridiplantae > Streptophyta > Magnoliopsida > Sapindales > Rutaceae > Zanthoxylum > Zanthoxylum bungeanum. The sequence continues at coordinate 225,976 of SKCR01024365.1, read as the reverse complement.
AGTTTATTTTTCTGGAGACGTTGTGGAAATGGTGGAGGATAAGTGAATCTTTCTCGATCATTTTCTTTTGTCTCTTTTTTCTCACTCTGCGGATCTGCTTCGCTGATTTCTTTTGGAACATCCTCACTGTATGCCTTGATTCCAACATCTTTGTTGATTTCAGTACCACTTTTCAAAGTAATGGCTTGACATTGCTTCTTCCCTCGATTCATTGGATTAAGTTATGTGTTGCTAGAAAGGTTACCTTGCGGTCTGTAACTCTAAGCATTGGCCAGTTTTCATATTTGATTCTCCAGTGTTTTGAAAGATTCTGCTTGACTTTGAATTAATGTTGCTTGGGATTGAAACATAGCATCATATTTGGCTGCTTGAGAGTCGTAGTTTGCTTCTAGCTTTTTAAACATCTCTGCAAGCATATCTTCTATTTCGGGCTTATTTTCATACTCTTTGCCCTTGTTTTGCTGTTGGATCCTGGTGGTGGATTGTTCATTTGCCCTGAATTGTCATTCCATGCAAAATTGAGATGATTCATCCACTCTGGGTTGTAGGTGTTGGAATATGGATTGTTCCCTTGTTAGTTGAAATTACTGACATAATTCATCGTCTCATCATGTTGGTTGTATGATTTTATCTCTAGTATTCCTCCATATGGTGAACTTGTGGTTACACCATTAACCTTAATGTTAATAGTATCCAGACTTCTGCAAATCTGATCCAGCTTGGCACTCAATAATGTGTTGGCTCCAACTTCTTAAATTCCTACAATTCATTGAATCATGCTCCTTTCTGTTGGCCACAAAGAATTATTGTTGGCCATTTCTTCAATTAAGTCCCAAGCTAGATCTTCTCCTTTTACCATTAAAGCTCCTCCAGCAGCAGCATCAATTGTGGTTCTCATTAGTCCAGAAAGTCCAATATAGAAGGTTTGGACTTGTAGCCATTTTGCAATCTCGTGGTGAAGACATTTCTGGAGCAATTCCTTGTACCTTTCCCAAGCTTCGCAGAGGGATTCTGAGTCATGTTGTAAAAAGGATGTAATGTCATTCCTAAGCTTTGCAGTTCTGGCTGGAGGAAAGTATTTTGCAAGGAATTTGGTGGCTAAAGTGTTCCAAGTTATGATGGAACCTGCTCGTAGTGAATGTAGCCAAGCCTTAGCTCTGTCTTTTAAAGAATATGGAAACGCACGCAGTCTCATTATTTTCTTCTGTCGCTCGGTTGTAATTGAATGTGCTACAAACTTTCAGGAAGTTGCTGATGTGGGTATTAGGATCTTTAGTTGCATTCCCCCCAAATTGAACTAACTATTGTATCATCTGAATGCATATTTTGATGTCACACGCATTTGCTAGTAAATGAGGAAGTACAATACATGAAATGAAAATGTCAACCACCAGAATAGTTATGTATCGAATGTGAATTGGTGTTGCAACTTCCAATGGTTCAAGTTCCATGTGGATCAGTGCTTCTTGATCTTCACGCCTTTCTCTTCTCAATTGTCTGATGGTTCTTTCAATTTCTGGGTCAAGCGGTCGGATTTTAAAGCTTCTGGTTCGTCTCATGTAGTGTCTGAGAACCTGAAACACAAGAAAACAAAAATAAAAAGTAAAAACAAATTAGACACAAGTAAATGTATCTAACCCCAAAATTAATAGTGAAAGATAAATAAGTCCCCGGCAGCGGTGCCAAAAACTTGATCGGTGGTAAACACACACGTAACACAAATGCACTTATCGCTCAAGTAGTATAAAATATATCGATCCCACGAGGATTTAATACCTAGGCTATCAATTTATAAAGTTAAATATTTACGAGTACCTAATAGATTGGTTTGTTGATTGAATGGTGATTTTAAACTAAAACAAGTAAATAAAACAATGTGAATGTAAATCAAAGGAAAATTCAATATTATTAAACTGTCTAGGGTTGTGAATTCTTCCAATATCTTTTAAAGATGAAGTGATTATCTCATGATTGTGTAATATATCGGTTTATTAACCTGGAACGTGAATTTATGCAAAAGTCTCTTCCGATGGTCAGATGCAAATACTCAGTGTAACCCAATTAATCATATTCCTATGTTAACTAAATTATCTGAATTCATTAAGATTAAGTTTCAATTATGGATACACCCACCCGAAAGATATATTCCTATCCTGTAAGGAAATCTATTAAGGGTTTTCTATCCTTAAGTAAGACCGTGAGCTATTGAGTCTAAGGCCGAAACCTAAAATCTCTTTTCCAAGTTCATTTTAATTTTACCAAATCAATCTTATTAATGGCCAGTTAACAAGAAACATTAAGCTTAAGACTCAATAAATAAACCTTTATATTACCCAAGACACAAAATAACCGCTTATAAACTGGTGATATCGGAATTCATCACAACCTCAGTTATGGTATTTAGTTACAACACATATCTAGGACTAGTAAAAGCTTGAATAAAGAAAATGACATAAAGTAAAGCTTGGAAATTAAAAAGATAAATTAAGCAATAAAGAAAATGCTGGGGTTAGAGGATCCATTTTTATTACTTCTAATTTAGATATCTCCCTTATTATAATCTATAAACTTTGCATGACATTACCAACCGAAAATATATGCGGTATCCTGATTCAGTCAAATTTATAATTAATTCCAACCGACCATAAAGGAGGTATCCAATTTAGTCAGGTTAAAATCAATTTAATTAAGTCAAACAGACCATAAAGGCGGTATCCCATTAAGTCAGGTTTTAAAATAATTTTTATATTATAACTGAAGGAGATTAATCTAAATATTAGTAATAAAAGCTTAATCTTTCACCCCAGCAGAGGGGAGTTACCTCATCATACTGAAAAGTAAAATAAAGAAAAAACTATTGCGTAAAATAAAAATTAAATACAAAAAACTGTAAATAAATAATCAAGATACAATCTTCTTAGTAGGAAATCCCCAGAAGAAGGTATGAATTGGAATTCTGATTTCGGCCTCAATTTATAGGCCCCTTACATCGCGACACGTAAAGGTCTGCGCGTTGCGAAGCACCGTTGATTGGTGACACGTGTACGCGCTTTTGTTGAATTAATAACACGTGGCTGTCGGCAGAATTATTGGCTCGGTGTCGCGATGTGTAAAGTTATGTGCGTCGCGAATCTGACGTCATTGCTTACGTCAATAAGGATAAGGTCGGCTGGTTTCATAATTAATTACTGACGTCATTGATGAGCGAAAAATATATCAATATTTACCGTCCCTTTTACATAATATTTTGTTTAGTTTCTCGGGTTTGATGAACATTTTGATGTGTTTATATATTTTACAGATAAATAAAGTATTGGGACTTAATGGAATCAACTCGGGGCTAAAACGATGAAATTCAGAGCAAAAAATGGCGAAAACGGAAATTTACTATACGCGTCACGAATTTCAGTCCTAACTTTTTCATCCGATATTGGATTGAGCGGATTCAAGTGCCACATTAAAGAAGACACAAAGATCTACAACTTTGAAGATTTAAATATTTTCGAATTCTGAAGTTTGGAAGGCCGAAATTGATGAATAATCTAGTGTATTTTGTGTAATTACTATAGTCATTTTCAAAATATAAAATAAATAAATAAATAAAAATAAAAATTGTCAAACTTCCACCAAACATACTTGCATGTTTGGTGGAGGACTTTTTACCATGTTTAGTGTCATGTTTGGTGCCATATTTGATGCCATGTTTGGTGTCATGTTTGGTGGAGCAATTGGTTGAGAAATTGGTAGAAACCTTTAGATTTTCCTATAAATACAAAGCCATTTCATTTGTAATTCTCATGCTTTCCTTAGGTTTTTGTAAGGAATTTAAGGATTGCATCTTATTTGTATTTATTTTCAGTATTTAATTTATGTATTTTTATTTTCAGTAATAGTAGTAGTTTATTTTCTTTTATTTACTTTTATGTTTTCTAGTTAATTTTCCGCTGGGGGAATGTTGAAGCTTTTATTATTTTAGTTTAGATTAATCTCCCTTGATTATAATATGGAAAATTACAATTTAACATAAAAGGTTATACCGCCTTAATGGCTGGTTTTATTTATTTGACATAATGTGACACTACTTATATGGCCAGTCTTTATGTGACAGATGATTACCGCCTATATGGCTGGTTTATGGACAAATAATGATACCGCCTTTATGGTTGGTCGGACTTAGTTAAAATCTGACTTAATAAGGATACCGTCTATATGGCTGGTTGGTAATATCACTGATAAATTCTATATTATAGTAAGAGAGATTTCTAAATTTGAAATAGTAAGAGTGGATCCCCCAACCCCCAGCATTTTATTTTTATTCTAGGGAAGTGATGAAACACAATATCCACACACTTAATAATTTATTTTCTTTTTATGAGTAATTCTTTAGTTTGTTTATTGAGTCTTAAGCGTAATGCTTCTTGTTATTTGGCCATTAACAAGATTGATTTGGTAAACTTAAAATGAACTTGATGAAGTGATTTTAGGTTCCAGCATTAGATTCAATAGCCCACGAACTTCCTTGAGGATAGATAACCCTTTAATAGATTTCCTTAAAGGATAGACATATACCTGTCGGGCGGGGGTAGCTACTTTTGGAACTTGAACTTAATGAATTCAGGTGACTTGGTTAACATAGACATATGATTAATTGGGTTATTTGCGTATTTGCGTCTGACCATCGACATAATCTTTTGCATATCTTCGTGTTCCATGTTAGCAAACTGACTTATTACACGTATATAAGAGAATCAATTCATCTTTAGGATAATATTGTGTGGAATCACAACCCTAGATCTTTGTGTCTTTTATTTATTTTTTTAGTATTTTCTTTTGTTTATTTTATTTAAGCAAATCCACAATTAACCAACCAAAAGCAATCATTCTCTTCTCCCTTAATTAGATAATTGTAAATAAATAGTATCAATAATTAATAACAACAGTAGGAATTAAGTCCTTGTGGGATCGGTATTTTTATACTACTTGAACGATACGTGCGCTTGAGTTATACGCGTGGGATTATGCACCAGTCAAGTTTTTGGCGCCGTTGCCGGGGATTTATTTTTCTTGAGTTATTAATTTTGAAGCTATCTAATTTACTTGTATCTAATTTTCTTTATTTTTATTTGTAATTTTTATTTCTTTCTTTTATTTTTCAGGTGGTTGAAAAATAGAACACTATTGGGAGATAAAAAGATTACGAGTTTTACTAGAAGAAGATATACCCCAATTCAGGGAGCAACAGTCCGGTTTTATGAGGCCTGTTGTCCAGCCCAACAATTATCACTGGATGCTAGAACTAAGCAATACTACATTTGCTCACTAGAACGCAAGGGGGAGATGTGTAATATGTGATGGTAACCACCCGAGCGATCAATGTATATACCTTTCAGAATGGCAAAATTATCGGAATCATTCAAGGTACGAAGAACCAGCATATTTCACTGAACCTTATTATCCATCTTATCCACCATCCACCTACGATCTTCATCAAGAACCAGAACGATATTCACTAGAGGAAAAACATATGATAAGAGAAATGGCGGACATGCTCAAGAAAAGTAGTGAAAAGTGGGATGCAATGCTTCAGAGTCAAGAGGCAACTATTCAGAGACTGACTAATCAAATGAGACAATTAACAGAAGACCATGGCTACATACCTCAAGGAGCATTTTCAGATGACATTGATGAAGCCTTCGAGTACCAAACATTTCACGATGACAATTTAGTAGAGGAGGAGGCTGAGCAGTATCAGAAATATGAGGTATCAGTTCAGGAACCCGAACCAGCAAAGTCTCGATTTGATTTTTATTATTCGAACTCTGAAGATGATGAAGAAGCAGAGCTGTTTGTGCCAACAAAAATTGAGGATGAAATTATGTATCCTCAAAATGAAGATCTTGGAGCTTCCATTACACAGATGTTTGAAGAAGATCTACCTGAGCCAGTCGTATCAACCACAAAGGATGACACTTATGGAGCATGCATTTCACAGATGACAGATGAAGAATTGAATGCGGAAGTCCTAAAATACATCTGTAAAGAAAAGGTGGAGCAATAAGCAGAGCAAATTAAAGAACTTGAGCATTTAAGAGAATCACTGTTTTGGAGAGTACAAATTACACATATTGCCCAGAAGCTTGACAGAATGGAACTCCCATTCCAAGTCAAGCATCATATGAGACCTCTTGATTTTCTTTCTTTCTTTTCAGGAACCACTGGAGCGACAAAGATTAAAAAGGTGGCACAAGCACTGAATATGACAAAATTCTTTTTGCCACTTTACCGTTGGAAGAGACCCTTCAAAAGCAATACTCATGGGATTGCCTTTAATCGGACGTCCAAAACCACGCTGAAACCTTCATGACAGATTGATTTTAGTCATGTCTGGCTGAAGACAAAAAAATTAGCGCTAGCAGGGAGGCAACCCATGCAATTTTGTTGTAATTTTTGTTTTCATATTTTGTGTATAAATATTGTAGAGTTGTTAATTTTGTGTGTTATTTTTATAGGGAAAGGCACAAACGGAGCATTTAAGGAGGAATGGTGTTTGGCAATCACAAAGATGAGATTTAAGTCATTAGTGATGGCTGAGTAAGGAATGGATTCTTGAGACGCATCCTAATGGATTTATATACCAAACCAGTGGCGTATTGCGTACATAATTCCGTTGCCTTAATAATTTCTTTGATTTGCTTTTCTTTTGTTATTTTCTTTTATTTTCGCCGACAAGATCTATACTTTTTGACTTTCACGATTTATTTTAACGTTCATTGTCATTTGACAGGTACTTGTGCTATTTTTACTCATCATTTTCAGGATCTATAAATTCAGCTCGTCATTCTTCTCTTCTATACATTCAGATAAACATCCAAATAAGAGAGAGAAAATGGAAGCAACTTCACAACAACGAGTCATTAAAATCTGTGTGTTCTATGGATCTAACTCTGGCAATAAACCAGAGTTCGTTGAGGCTGCAAAGGAATTGGGGAGAGTTATAACAGAACGAAATATGCACCTAGTATATGGCAGTGGAAATCTTGGATTGATGGGAAGTATTTCAAAAGTCGTTCATGAGGGTGGAAGTCACGTTTTGGGAATCATTCCAAAAACTTTGGCGGATGAACACATAATCGGAAAAACAAATGGAGATGAACGCATTGTCTCGGGTATGTCTGAACAACTCCTTGAAATGGTCAAAACTGATGATGCTTTTATTGCTTTACCAGGTGGGCTCAGAACATTTGAAGAGATATTCACGGTGGCATCATGGCGCACTTGAACATTCATCGGAAGCCCATTGGATTACTTAACATTGATCATTTTTTCGATTTTCTGTTTGTATTTCTTGCGGAAGCCAAAAGACATGAGTTCGTCACAAAATCAGTACAAGATATTCTCCTGACTGCAACAAAGGCCGAAGAATTAACTGACCAAATCCTAGCCTTTGAACCAAAAATTGACCCCATTCTTTCTCCAAGTTAAATTGGTCAAATAGTGATCGTGGAAAAAAGTGTAAATTGGACATAAATCTTCGATAATTTTTCGTAGAATTTCAGCTAACCAGGTATTATCTTCTAAACTCTTCTTCTACTTTTTAAGACATTGGGGACAAATGTCTCATTTAGGTTTGGGGGAGGGGAATAGTTAATAGTATCTTGTTTTTATTGTGTTATTTCTAGTCTAATTTTTTTTTACAAAAATTAAAAAAATATTTTGTGTTTTTGTTTTTAACTTGATTAATCAGGTGAAATTGGTGAGAGATAGATGTGTAAGGAGTTTCCACTCTTGATACGTATCTCAAACCTATTTTCGAAACAAGTTAATTTTTGTTTATTTCCTTTTGAATTATTTAATTTGTGAATTCTCCATAAAACTGACTAAAATGAATCTTCATATGCTCAGTTGGCAGATATTATCAACATGCATGGCAAAATACGGACATGAGCTGTAATTGAAAAGTTTGTAATATTTAGTGCTCTAGTTTAATTGGAGGAAACATTTATAAATGGCAATGGAGTAAAAAAAAAAACAAAAAAAAAACGTTTGAGATCCGAGTTATTAAGTCCGTATGAGTGTTTTAACACCTAGTGCCCTAAAACCAACTGGTTTGGGAGCCACTGGCCTAAAGCTCGCTACATGGATCAAAGATGTTGCAAAATATATTTATATCTGAAGTCTGAATAATTAAGTCTGCTTGGGTGTCTTAACACCTAGTGCCCTAAAGCCAACTGGTTTGGGAGCCACTGGCCCAAAACTCGCTACATAGACGGAAGATATTGTATATAAATAAAAAAAAATCAAAAAAAATCAAAAAAATCAAAAAAAAAATATTCCATTGCTACAAAAATGTGTGAATTCTGATAAAACTTTATGATAAAAATATTACTCTCTTCTCAACTGCACTTGTGACTATTGTGGGTAAAATGAGTTGATTAATATTTTGTTTGTTGTGTATATGAAGAATGGTAAAAATAATCGGAGAATTTACTTATTCGGTATTTTAGAAAGAAAGAAAACAACTACTAACTTAGAGTAGAAGTTTCACATGTTTAGTCACTAACTTCTTTATTCTATTTTTTCTTGTCTTTTTGCTTTTGTGTGCATTAGTTTTACTATCTTTTTACTTTTATCAAACGATTGTGGGTATCGTTGATGTGAACCCTAACGAGACTACAACTCGTCCACTAGGGACACATAAGGGTTTAAAGGCTTGTTGCATACGCTAAATGCAACCGTGATCCCTACGAAAGTGGCTTAGTTTAATTTTAGTTGTTACTTGTATTTTATTTTGTTGTTTTTCTCGAGGACTAGCAAAATGTTAGGTTTGTGGGTGTGATGAGCGGAAAATATATCAATATTTACCTCCTATTTTACCTAATATTTTGTTTAGTTTCTCAGATTTGATGAACATTTTGATGTGTTTTTATATATTTTGCAGATAAATAAAGTAGTGGGACTTAATGGAATCAACTCGGGGCTAAAACGATGAAATTCGGAGCAAAAAATGGCGAAAACGGAAATTTACTATACGCGTAACGAAGTGCAGTCCTAAATTCAAATTTTGCGAAAGTTTGGTATTTTGGCCATAACTTTTTCATCTGATATCTGATTGAGCTGATTCAAGTGCCAGATTAAAGAAGACACAAAGATCTATAACTTTGAAAATTTATATATTTTCGAATTCTGAAGTTTGGAAGGCCGAAATGGATGAATAATCTAGTGTATTTTGTGTAATTATTATAGTCATTTTCAAAATATAAAATAAATAAAAATAAAAATTGTCAAACTTCCACCAAACATGCTTGCATGTTTGGTGGAGGATTTGGTGCCATTTTTGGTGCCATGTTTGATGTCATGTTTGGTGTCATGTTTGGTGGAGCAATTTGTGGAGCAATTGGTGGAGAAATTGGTGGAAGCCTTTAGATTTTCCTATAAATACCAAGCCATTTCATCTGTAATTCTCATACTTTCCTTAGGTTTTTGTAAGGAATTTAAGGATTGCATCTTATTTGTATTTATTTTCAGTATTTAATTTATGCATTTTTAATAGTAGTAGTTTATTTTCTTTTATTTACTTTTATGTTTTGTATTTAATTTTCCGCTGGGGGAAGGGTGAAGCTTTTATTATTTTAGTTTAGATTAATCTCCCTTAATTATAATATGGAAAATTATAATTTAACATAAAAGGTTATACCGCCTTAATTGTTGGTTTTATTTATTTGACATAATGTGACACCACATATATGACCAGTCTTTATATGACAGATTATTACCGAATATATGGCTGGTTTATGGACAAATAATGATACTGCCTTTATGGTCAGTCGGACTTAGTTAAAATCTGACTTAATGAGGATACCGCCTATATGGCTAGTTGGTAATATCACTGATAAATTCTATATTATAGCAATGGAGATTTCTAAATTAGAAATAGTAAAGGTTGATCCCCCAACCCCCAACATTTTATTTTTATTCTAGGGAAGTGATGAAACACAATATCCACACACTTAATAATTATTTTCTTTTTATGAGTAATTCTTTAGTTTGTTTATTGAGTCTTAGCGTAATGCTTCTTGTTAATTGGCCATCAATAAGATTGATTTGGTAAACTTAAAATGAACTTGATGAAATGATTTTAGGTTCCAGCATTAGATTCAATAGCCCACGAACTTCCTTAAGGATAGATAACCCTTTAATAGATTTCCTTAAAGGATAGACATATACCTGTCGGGCGGGGGTAGCCACTTTTGGAACTTGAACTTAATGAATTCAGGTGACTTGGTTAACATAGACATATGATTAATTGGGTTATTTGGGTATTTGCGTCTGACCATCGACAGAGGCTTTTGCATATCTTCGTGTTCCAGGTTAGCAAACTGACTTATTACACATATATAAGAGAATCAATTCATCTTTAGGATAATATTGTGTGGAATCACAACCCTAGATCTTTGTGTCTTTTATTTATTTTTCTTAGTATTTTCTTTTGTTTATTTTATTTTAGCAAATCCACAATTAACCAACCAAAAGCAATCATTCTCTTCTCCCTTAATTAGATAATTGTAAATAAATAGTATCAATAATTAATAACAACAGTAGGAATTAAGTCCTTGTGGGATCAATATTTTTATACTACTTGAACGATACGTGCGCTTGAGTTATACGCGTGGGATTATGCACCAGTCAAGTTCTTGGCGCCGTTACCGGGGACTTATTTTTCTTGAGTTATTAATTTTGAAGCTATCTAATTTACTTGTATTTAATTTTCTTTATTTTTATTTGTATTTTTTATTTCTTTCTTTTATTTTTCAGGTGGTTGAAAAATAGAACACTATTGGGAGATAGAAAGATTACGAGTTTTACTAGAAGAAGATATACCCCAATTAATGCTTCTTGTTAATTGGCCATTAATAATATTGATTTGGTAAACTTAAAATGAACTAGACGAAGTGATTTTAGGTTTCAACCTTAGATTCAATAGCCCACGAACTTCCTTAAGGATATATAACCCTTTAATAGATTTCTTTACATGATAGACATATACCTGTCGGGCGGGGGTAGCCACTTTTGGAACTTGAACTTAATGAATTCAGGTGACTTGGTTAACATAGACATATGATTAATTGGGTTATTTGGGTATTTGCGTCTGACCATCGACATAGGCTTTTGCATATCTTCGTGTTCCAGGCTAGCAAATTGACTTATTACACATATATAAGAGAATCAATTCATCTTTAGGATAATATTGTGTGGAATCACAACCCTAGATCTTTGTGTCTTTTATTTATTTTTTTAGTATTTTCTTTTGTTTATTTTATTTAAGAAAATCCACATTCAACCAACCAAAAGCAATCATTTTCTTCTCCCTTAATTAGATAGTTGTAAATAAATAGTATCAATAGTTAATAACAATAGTAGGAATTAAGTCCTCGTGGGATCGATATTTTTATACTACTTGAACGATCGTGCGCTTGCGTTATACGCGTTTGATTACACACCGGTTAGTCATGATGATAAGTGTTGGCACCATTGGGTTAGCAAGATTGTTGTGACGTTGACACGTGGTCGGCGCATGTTAGCAAGTGCGTATGATAGCAAGCTTTCTATGATGTTGACATGTGGCGGGTGTATTTTAACGGTCGCGACACCCAAATGATGTTTTTGCCATTTTTGTCTATTTTTCTCTGTTTTGGCCCCGATTTTATTCCAGTGAGTCCTGAAACCTTATTTATCTATAAAATAACACAAAACACATAAAAAATTCATAAAACTCAAGAAACTATACAAAATATTAAGTCAAAATGGGCGAAAAATAGTGATATATTTACCGCTTATCAGTTACACTGAAAAATGGTTGAAATATGTGATTTTGGTTTTGAAATGATTTTGGGAACAACGATTACCTCGAGAAAGTGATCTAAAGTCAAAGAAGGTCTCATGAAACGACCTTAAAAGTTGATGTTGCATTGCCAAGAGTACCCTGTTGGGATTGAGAACATTCATGGAATAGAATGTCTTGGCTTAGTGTCTATGGACAATAAGGTGGAATGTTCTAGAGTGGTCACATAGATGAATTACTAAACAAGATGGGAATAATATTGTCTCTAAAAATGGTCATCGAGACAACTGAGAAGCTCGTGATAGAGCCAAACGACTCTAAATTGATCGTGAGAATGAGGTAGTTGCTAGTGATGTGAGAGAAACTATGTTATCCCAGAGGGAACTAATGAGAAATTAGCTCCACCAAAGGCTAATTGGTCGGGATTGTTCATCTTCGAGAGACCTGGTGGGCCGCGCCAAGCACCTTGAGGTGGAGAGGTAGGCAGGGGGCCATGGTAAAGAGAACAAGCGATCTATTCATAACCCAAAGCAAGTGAGACTCTTGTCGTTTTATTAGAATTAAACCCATTCAAGTACGCGTGTATGACGTCTCTTATGGAAAAGTTATGAAATCGGAAGTGAAATCTCGAGCACAAAAGCGTGTATAAATTAGTGACCAAAATCAAAAGCACTCATGCATGAGAACTTGTATGGAGCTGCGACTGAGATTGGACACGAAAACTAATACATAATCGCGTGTGTGGAGTTGCTCCATAAATAATGCTGGATATCGAAAAAGTGAGAGCTTATGCACAAGTGCCTAAGTTGAGCCATTATATCAGCAACAATGACTCTTATGCGAGAGCGTATATGATGTTGCTCTATTTCGATATCGTGTGTCCAAGTCACTATAAAAATTTTATAATGTTACTAACTTAGACATGTAATCTCATTCATTGGTTTATTGAATAAAGTAAGCGAGCTGATTGGATGGCAGATGACTCAAGTCTCATGTGAAAAGAGTTACAGATAAGCTGAAGTGACTCGAGTTGCGAAGAAGCTGAAAAGACCAAGACAGTGGGAACCAATAAATAATTCCAAGGAGACTGTCACCAAGTTTCAAGTCGACTTCAATATCAACATTTCAAGGAAGCTCGACTTCATCAATGATTTTTCGGTGGGATGAGTCTCAGAAGCAGCATGATCAGTGTATGGGGTTGGTGATCCAAACATGTGCGGAGATGCTATCAGACCAAATAAAACTTTTATCATCTTTGTCATTGTGGGCTATATTCGTTTTCCTTCGTTCGAGTTTTGTCCTAATTAGGTTTTACCGGTAAGGTTTTAACGAGGCAGACACACAATAACATTAACCACTTGTAAGATGGAGAAATTCAACTAGAAGTAAAAACCTGGAATAGAGCACATAAAGGATCGAAAAATTAAGACCTTTAGATGAATCAGAAATGAAGACAGTATGCGGTTTGAGCAAGTTCCCAAGCTAAGTCATTGTCGAGGACGCCAATGAATGAAGTAGAGGAGGATGTCATGATCTCAGTATCAAGCTAGCAGTATTCACATTAATTTTTCACGACTATATACATTTTCACAAGCATTGGAGAGTTGTCGCGGTTTAATTTTGCACATTTACGGTAAAGCCACCTTTGTCGCAACCCGCTAGCACGATCTACCACTTTGTACATGCTCGCTTGCTGCTACCCGCTAGCCTAGTTTTGCAACATTATGAAGAAGCTGATGTTCCAGGGTGCCAGATCGAGTTAGACTAAGGTCACGAGTGAAGCTCATAATCACATGTACTGGGAAAATTTCCGCCGTGGAGTCTGATTTTGAAGTTTGCCTGAAGATTCTTGCAGTGTGCCCACTTTTGGCCTTAACTGTGCATTTTGCAACAAAAGTGGGGGTGTTGTAGAAAACCATCAAGATGAGCTCGTCAATTGAAGCAATTTAAACCCTAATTCACTTATATTATGGCTTATTAACTCGCTGAAAGAGTTCCCAGAAACTCTTTATATTTTAGATTTTAGATGGGGTGTGACCACTCAAGCGTTAGGTATGTATTCTGGTGAAACTTGTGTAGTGTTTTTAAAATTTTTTAGGGGGGAGCCTAGGTCAGCTTTAGGATGGCCAATGGGGCTTCGGTGATCGAGGGGCATTAGACATGAACTCTCTCGCCTTTGGATGTTGCTTTGTAAATGATGTAAAGTAATGACCACATTATTAATAAAATGCCATATTTTTATATCTGGTTGTGCTATTTATTTCCCGAGTCCCGAGTCAGTACGGGCCCGCGATCGTATGCTATAAAAATATGAGAATGTGTATTAAATTCCATAACTTGCCACTATATGAGTATGTAGACATCTAAAATATGGTATTTGAATTTGTGTGCTATGGGACAAAATAAAGATTTGAGAAAATTCTCATATTGTAGTCGAATAGAGTGAAAGTTGCAAATTTTTAAACTTATATATATATATATATATATATTATTGATCTTAGGTCGACCCCCAGTTAAACCTCGGACCCTTGACACTCTTCTTATCCCGGGTCGATGGGTCGGGTCGGGTTTTAAAACACTGGTCGTAGGTATGTATATTAAGTGTATGTAGAATTTTAAAAATTACATTTCGAAGTTCAGATGAAAAAGATATGTCTGACCTTAAACCTTTTTGGATTTAGAATGGTCATTTACCGATACCGATATAATATCCAGGTTCAAAAGAGAATCCACATGCCTTATAATGCAAGAAGCATACAAAACTATTTATATTTCATGCAATGGGCAAACATCCATAAAAGCAATAAGGATCATAATTAATAACGAATAGACCGAATTTGGTCGGACATAGATCGAATCTGGCTGGATATATATTGTCCTTATACGTCCGGTCGAACTTGATGTGTAAACTAGAAGGACTGGAATCATAGGATTACATTCAGATAGCAACCATAACAACATAAAAAATGGTTAGATCAAAAGTAAAACAGTAATAGCAGTAAATAAACAATTAACTATAAAGAAAACATAAACATGATGATAAATAAATAAACAATTAATTATAAAGAAAACAGGTGGCCGGATGTAGCCAGTGATATAACGTGTTTAAAAAGAATTAGTCTGAAATCATCAACCCTCTTATAAACGTATTAGATTTTTTTTTTTTTGGCGAAATATATAGATCATAATATTTATTTTAAAGTTTGTGATTTTGTAAATCAATAATACCTAATTTTTTTCATAAGAGATATGTATTTATGAAATTAAAATTTATAAAAACAAAACAGAACAAAATAATCTCTTTAACCCAATTATCTCACGCGCCTATTTAAACCTGGCCACGGTTCCGGTTTGGAAATGAAACTAAACCGATAGGAACCGGCCAGTTTCAATTCCAACGGGTTCCGATTTCGGATCCAGAATCGGAACTGGATTTGTTCGGTTCGGTTAGGGTTATACCCTAGCCGAACCGAATAGAACCAGACGGTTCCAACGGTTCTAACCGGAACCGTTAGGTTAGAACCAGCAGGGAGCAACGGCTCCCTGGTGCCTTTATTTATTTATTTTTATTTTTTGTAAAATGTTAAATATTTATGTATTTACTAAATTACCCTTAATAACATTAATAAAACGATTAATTTTAGGGGCAATTTATGTATAACAAAAATAATCCAAAAATATATAAATATGGGGTTCGTTCATTCTTCATTTTTTAACACACTAATTTACATTCTCAAATCTCTCAACTTCTTTAATTATCTCATTCTCAATTCTCAATTCTCTCATCTTCAATTTCTCCTATTGATTTAATTTTGCAATTCTTCAATATTAACAAAAAATGACAAGCTCATATGAGAAAACGATGTCCAATGTGCCAACCTAAGAGAGCGTCCAAAGTATCGGTACACAGAGAATAGAAGTTAAGTCTCGATCTTCTGATATTTTCAAAATTTACTTAGCTCAAATGGACATTAGATTTATTTAAATATTATAATATAAAAAATACAGAAGAATGTGTTAAATTTGCTTGTATGGTACATATTTCTTTAAATTTTGGTAAAAAAATTACTTTTACTAATTATGTTCGAAATGCTTTAAATCCTCATACCCGTAAAATGCTTAAAAATACAACAAAATGATAAATTTTTAAATAATACAAATATGGTAAAATTATTTTAAATGAAATATTTAAAGATATTAAAGGTTTTCTTTCTATTTATTTTGATATTTAGAATGACAATTGGCAAACATACTCATACATAGGTGTAACTTGTCATTGAATTGATATATCATGGAACATGCAAAAATGACTTTTTGTATTTAGAGTTTATGATGAGCAACATACTGCATAAATATTTATACAATGATTAAAGTAATTTTTGATGAATATAGTTTATTAAGTAAAATTTTAACAATTGATTTTGACAATGCATATGCAAATACTACATCAATTAGAGATTTAAAAGAAATATGTCAACCAAATTTGGGCGGTCGATTTTTTCATGTTCATTGCACATGTCATGTCCTTAATTTATGTGTTCAAGATGGTCTGAATTTTTTAAAACATCACATTAATCTTATTAAGATTGCACTTAATTGTAGTTGGTCATATTCTAATGTCATGAGAGAATTGGCCAAGTTTTGTAAATTAAATGATGTTAAATCTGTAAAATTTTCACGAGATGTTCCAACTCGTTGGAATTCAACTGATTTTATTTTAATTAATTTTTTTCAATAAAAAGATGTATTATATAGTTTTTTCCCAATATATAATACTTTTGCCTAGTCAATATGATATTTGTGGAAAAAATTAGAACTTATAAAAGTTTTAATGATGCTACAAATATTTTTAGTCGTGTTTATTATCATACACCAAATTTTTTTCTTGGTACTCTATATGAACATGCTGAAAGTTCAAATGTTAATGATATTGTTTTAATTGAAGCTATTGCTGTTATGTTATGAAGCGAAAATAATTGATTTATTTTAAAGACATTTCGTTGCTTAATCTTATTGCCATAATTTTTTATCCAAGATTGAAATTATAAGGTTTGAATAATGGCTTACAAACTTATTACGCATTTTTAGGAATAGATGATGAAATTAATATTAGAAAAATAATAAACGGAATAAAAATTGATTTAATAGATTGATTTAATGATTATGTTAGTAGATATAACTTGCAATCATCAGGACAATCTAATAGCGAACCCATAATACATTCAAGACTTAGCGTATGTGATCGTTGATTACTACAAGTCTACAACGAAATAAAAACAGAGGGATAGCACAAGTAACAACCCAAAATTCGATAATTATTTATCTACCAATTTCGAGTTTCCTCCTAAAAGTTTAGTAAGTAAAATTTTTTAAGTACTTGACTGGTGGAACCGACATCAAAATATCTATTCTGTTTTATCAATTATTTATAAAGAGATGCTGACTGCACTTGTTTCCACCGTTGCGGTTGACAAGCCTTCAGCTTAGGAGGCAATATTTTGGAAGCGATAAGGTATTCATTACATCCAAGCATTTTATAAACAACATCATGTGTGGATGATTGTGCCCGAGCTAATTCGAGGCAACAAGAAGATGCCCCCGATGACTTTGAAGACTTGTTTGACAATGCATCTGTAAATACAAGCGGAACGAGAACTAAAGGATAAACAACAGGCACAGATAATGATGATGAGTAAATAATTATAATGGGGAATGGAACTATCTAAAAAATATAATGGAATTACATGAGCTTTGATTCCTCTCACTCCTAGAGGATATGTAGGCAACTTAAGTTTTTAAAAATTTAAGTTCAAACTCTTTTATTTTATTTTTAATTTAAGTTTTTAAATTTATGTAATATAAATTCAAGTTAATAATTTTAAATAAATTTGAAATTCCATTTTTTAAAAAAAATTTAAATTAATTAAAAAATCGGAAACCGGAACCATCAGATTCGGTTTCCGTTCCCGATTCCACATTCTTGTGGAACCGGAACCAAATCAGAATTATCCAGTTCAGTTCTGGTTCGGAACCGAACCGGTGGCCAGATCTACTCTTATTTGTCAATAAAGAGGAATTGGAAATTTGGAACCCACGGGCAACACATGCAATAAATTAATTAGTTGGACTAAATTCAAAATATTTTATGGGGCGAAGGTTTGTTTTATTTTTTATTTTTGCAAGTAGACCCGTCTGGTTATAGCTCGTAACCGAAACTGAACAATAACTGAACCGATTTGACCAATTCGGTTAGGGAATCATAACCGAACTGATCACAACCGATTTAGTTACAATTATATTTAATTTAGAACCGTCGGGTTCTAAACCGAAACCGTAAGGTTCAAGTTTGGACCGGTTTCAAAAGAATATTTTAAAAGAATAATAAAATGTAATTTAGGTAGGTAACTTAATCATGTAAAAATTAAGTGTAAGTTCTTTGTAATAAAATATTTTCACATTTATTTACAATCATTTTTTTAATTGTACGATTCAGTTAAGTTATAATTAATCATACAGATACGATTAATCTTTTGGGGTTAACGGTAACCGAACCGTAAACACCTCTTAAATGTGGTTTTGGATTTTCTAGTAAAAACCCTCATAAAAACAATTGGGCTGTACTTCGAACTGTAGCCCAAGTCAGACTTTGGTGGGTTAGATTTTATCAAGCCGAAGCCCAACCAAGCATTATAATTTATATTTCAAGCAAAACGCTGTCGTTTCGTATAACAGTCCTTTAGGGTTTTTGATTGGCAGCATAACTCAGCGTCTTGTGCTTCACTTTTATTTCTCTGCCTCAAAATCGTCTACCAAGCTCCTGCAGACAGAGAAACCCTAAGAAATTTCTCTCTACTAAAATGGGTATTTCTCAAAATCTGTACTGCTCTTCAATCTCTTGTCAATGTCATTTTTGTTTTGATGAAAAAAAATGACAAAAGTTGATTTTATGTGTCTTTGATAGGTATTTCGCGTGATTCCATGCACAAGAGGCGTGCCACTGGAGGCAAGAAGAAGGCTTGGAGGAAGAAGAGAAAGTAAGTTCATTTATTCTTTTGTCATTTTAAATTCGAAGATTGATTTGTTTGATTGTGTATATTTTTATATTGTTTACTTTTTTTTTTTTTTTTTTACATATGTTTTATTTTATCACAATGTTCGAATCCCTTTAGTTTTAAGATACTGTGTGCAGTTGAAAGATTTGATTTTGATCTCAAGATATTATCTTTCTTTTGTTATAAAAGAAAATAGCTCAGCCATGGCCTTTGGCATCTTTGTTAATTCCTATATATATCTCTTAAACTTATTGAATTTGTTATTTATCTATATTTTGAACCCAAAAACATAAATTCTGTCGAATAGTTTAGTGAAGATATGGGTATTTTTGTTGCCATGGTTAACGGGAGTTTCATTTTAATGAGGTTGTCTTATTTTTGTTAGTTTTGAGGGGAATGTATCTTGGATTTTATGCATTGATGAGTTGCTTTGCCTGTTGATTGAAGGTATGAGCTCGGTAGGCAACCTGCAAACACTAAGCTGTCGAGCAACAAGACAGTAAGGAGGATTAGGGTTCGTGGAGGTAATGTGAAATGGCGTGCTTTGAGGCTTGACACAGGAAACTACTCCTGGGGAAGCGAAGCTGTGACTCGTAAGACCAGAATTCTTGATGTGGTGTACAATGCCTCGAACAATGAGCTGGTCCGTACTCAAACTTTGGTGAAGAGTGCCATTGTTCAGGTTGATGCAGCACCGTTCAAGCAGTGGTATCTCCAGCATTATGGTGTTGACATTGGTCGTAAGAAGAAGGCTGCAGCTGCTATCCCTGCCAAGAAAGAAGGAGAGGTATGACAATATTTTTTTATTGCCTTATGCTATGAGTTGTTGACTATGTTTATAGTTCTTTTCACTTTGGGTTATTTTGTTCTTTTCACTTTGGGTTATTTTGTAGCTGAGTTGGCGTCGTACTTCTTCTTTGATGTGCTGAGTTATTGATATATTGTTTCATATTTTATTCATATGGGTTGGCTTTATCTGAAATGGAAGTCTTTTTTAATTAAGTTTTCATTCGATGGAATGGTAGAATTCTGTTTCAAATAGACCATAAGAAAGATTATTAGAAGAGGTTTTTATTAATAATTGGATAAGGATAGTTATTATTGTGCGGGTGGGTAATTAATGATTTTTTACTCAAATCTGTACTTATACTTAATTCTCATATTTTTCTAAATTTTTTGCCAACTACATGGAAATCTATGCTATAACAGAGCTTTCCAGTAAGTGTCTGCTTCATAAGCTTGTTTATTAAGGATGACCCTGTATTGTTCTTCTGTTAGTGGTTTCCTATGAATGCGAGATTACTATTTACATATTTAACTTATTATGTCACTGTTTGATAGGAAGGTGAGGCTGCTCCTAATACTGAAGAGGCAAAGAAGAGCAGCCATGTCTTGAGAAAACTTGAGAAGCGCCAGAAAGATCGCAACCTTGACGCACATATTGAAGAGCAGTTTGGTAGTGGTCGTTTGTTAGCTTGTATCTCATCTCGCCCTGGCCAGTGTGGACGTGCTGATGGGTATGCTACTCCTAGTTGTCAAATTTAGTGAAGTCTCCTTGCTAGCCCCAAAAATGTTTTGAAGGCTGTTACTAATACCCAAACTTTCTTATTGTAAAATCCTGATACGAGTCTTTCATCGCATTATACAGCTAAAAATTAGCTGGTCTGTTGGAAGCTTTTCTTTATAATCATAGACCATAGTTTTCCTTTATTTCAATGGAAGTAGTTGGCTAGTTCAAGATTAATCGTCATAGTTACTTTCTCTTTTCTTGCATTGATGATGGGCAATCTGATTTCTGACAGATACATCTTGGAGGGTAAAGAGCTGGAGTTCTACATGAAGAAGATACAAAGGAAGAAGGGCAAAGGTGCTGGTGCTGCTTAAATGTTTACTGAAACTCCATATCGGAATTTCTGTTTTTGTCATGTTCTCATTTTCATACTTAAAACTTGAGATGATACCAGCAGTTAAACTTGGTTTTCTCACTAGTGTTATTGTTTAATTTTCATTTTGAATATTATTTGATTCTCTTGGTGGTTTTTGGTTATTGGTCAGCATTCAACCATATTAATGTCACTAGTTATGGGAATGGAAAAACTAAACATACAGTGGTGATTCATAGTTCCTGTTAACCGTGGTTTTCTTCCCCCTCGGATTTTTTTATTTTGATTATTAATCTCCGACTACACTAGCTACTAACTTGTCATATTTAGATTTAGATAACAGACATGTAGGTGCCAAATACCGAGTTTAATGAAACAATGATGACGAATAGAGTACCATACCGTCAAAGTACTGAACGTAGTCGGTGTTTTATTTAATGGCATAGGCAGGGCCTAGACTGACGTTAATATGCTAGTGTACATATGGAAATGAAGGGGTCTGGAAATCAGCAGCAGCAAGGAACATTGCTACAGTATGTTCATTCAACACAACAGATAAGAATCTGGAAGGGAGAGGTAGATTGAGAGAAAGAAATCCACAGTGATGAGGATGTATAAATTGGAGAATAGACCAAAAATGCAACATCGATTACTCTTAATTTACAAATTATATGTCAACACTAGTGGAGAAGCAACATTATCAGCAGCAAGGATTTTCAAATCTTTGATAAACGGTGATAAAAAGTGTTATTAAATTATGCATGCTCATATGACAGTTCTCAAATTTTGTTCTAGTTTTGCGATTAAAAAAATATAGTGAATAAATAATGGTTCATAAAAGATGTTATGTAATTTTGATTTATGTTAAAAAAAAATAATAATTATGGTGGAGAAAAATTACAAATTTTAGGTTTGGTAAAATTCAATTTTTAAAAGAAATCACGATTAATAATCGCAATTTCTTATCATTAATCAAACATAGGGATGGCAGTGGGGTGGGTTCGGGTCGGGGACCATGATCCTCGAACCCGAACCCGAATTATTAAGAAATCTTCAAACTCATCTCGAATATGAAATTTATCTAATAGGGATATTTCCCATTATCCCCGAATGGGGATGGAGAATAGGTGGGGACCCGATATCCACTTACTTTATTGTTAATTTTCAACTTTTATATGAAAATTTTAAAATAAGGCAATGAAATTTCTGTTTGTAGTCTAAAAAATAATAAAAAATGGAAACTTTACTTGAGTTCGAGGCCTCGAACCCATTCCCAATTTGGATGTCAATATTGAATCGGGACCCGAACCGACCCGATTCAGATTTTTATATATTTTGGGGACCCGAACCCACCCCGATTGAGGTCGAACCCTATGGAGCCCCGAACTCGTTGGGATTTTTGCTATCCCTAATCAAACATTTAAAATTATACTTTGAACAAAATACGATTGTCACCTTATAATAGGTCAAACCATAAAATTAAATACAAGGTTGGAAAATACAAAAGCAGCAATCGTGAAAAAAAAAGCAAGTCATCAAAATTGAGCAAGCATATGGGCATTGGAAAAGCCCAACCACATTTCAGTTTATTTAAGCTCATAAAGGGAAAACACAGTAAGAGTATGTAAGAGCGAAGCAGGGTTTAACGCTATGCCTATGACGTCGGCGACCACTACACTATTGGGCTCGCAGTCCGTAGAGAGTACAGATAGTCCTGCAGGGGGATTAACCTGTTGGGGCAATTGTGAAACCCATAGGGTCGGATAGGTGCCCCACACAACGGAAGTGGGTCTAACCCAATGATATCAGGGATATGTATATTTTATTTCATTTTAATGAAAACTACATTCCGATACAAAGTCCGTAGGAAAAAACGGGGACCCAATCGAAGTTCGGATGCTCCGGAACGTAGAAAATGAAATTTTAGTGTTCATCGACCCTCGGTGTCGCGACACACAAGTTTTGGGAGTCGTGACGCTCAAAATACTGCGAGCAACTCTAAAACATGAACGTCAGCACATCATGACGCGGAAGGTTGGGCGTCGTGACGCTGGCTATGTGTCGCGACGCGGGAAGGTCCGTGTCGCGACGCTCGCCTGGACAGTGAGCAATTTCCAAGTTCAAACCAATCCTAAACACTTCTAATTTTCTCCTATCATTTCAATACACTTTAAAACCAATTTTAACATCAAAACCAACATCAACAAATGTTATACAACTACATATATGTATTCTAAATACTTATATTTATTTGTTTGAATCTAATCATAAACCATTTTAGAATCCCAATAAGAAATGTCTCATGAACAATTTAGTTCACGTAAAGGTGGTCAAGTGAATCTAGAATAGTGGCCATAGTTTCTAAGCTTTAATCTAGAGTTTCAAAATCTTATTAATTGTTCCATGTCCAACATGAACATCTTTGACATAATTTATAAGCACGTGTGTTTATACTTCCAAAGTATTCTAACACAATTGATTAGCCTTATTTCAACATTAAGCTATATGATCATGCATCCAATACACAAAAGAACATAGCTTAGGAGAAGATCAAACATTACCTAGTAAGCTTGATGCAAGATCCAATCTACTTCTCCTTTGTTGAAATGGTTGGAGAACCTCCAAGGTGTGCAAGCTTGACTTCAAGATCCAATCTTGATTTCCAATGTTAGTAAGCTTCACTTCAAGATCCAATCTTGATTTCTCCTATATGAAATGTTGTAGAGACCTCACAAGGTTCTCTAAACACTTCTTCAACTTAGGCTAATCTCTCAAGAATTGCTTGTGTTTAGCTTACTCAAGCTTTTGCTTATGCTTATACTTGTGCTTAAAACCTTCATAAAGCTTGCTATTTATAGCAAAACTTAGGCAATTTTTAATTAATAAAAGTTGTAATCAACTTTTAAGTGGGCTTAATCCAAATTGACCAAATATGTATAATTAGGTGTAACTAATCTTTATTGTCTCCCACTTTGATTTAATCCAATTAAATCAAGCCAATGATTAGGAAATGGATTAGTTAAATGTTTGTCATTTTGATTTAATCCAATTAAATCAAGCCAAAATCACTTATTATTACATACTTACAATTAGCATAATATCCTCAAATGGTAGAGATAATTATGATTTTATAATTAAGCCCTTGTGTAATTATTGAATTAATCCAATTAGGTTAAAGTAAATAATCAATGTTATCCAATAACACTTGATTATCTTAGTTGATAATTATAATATCGAATATTATCTTTATCAAAATTAATCGGCTACCCAAGTTCTCAACAAGTGCACTTCATATTGGGACTCTCTAAGTTTAGACATGTTCGTCATATAAGCCTAGCTAATATATACGCAATTCGGCCACTTCCGAATTCGCGAAGATCACGAACGACCTTTCTAAAGTATACAAGTCGAGGTTATCACATATGTTTAACAATCCATCAGTCGTAGGCTATCCGGCTTGTGCTTAGAAAACATAGAATACACCGTCAAGTTTCCGAGGCACACATCTCATGTCGACATATCCACGATTCTTCATAACTGATGCGATCCACCCTAGGTGATCGACTTTGGCCAAAGCTTTAAGAATCGTGACTTTACTCAAATCGATACCTAAACCCCTTATGGTACACATACGGGCCGACGAATCATATCTTGCTTCGCACTTAATTACTGAGTGCATCAGTCAACAGCCAACGAACATCTAGAGGCCATACCATGAAAGGCTTCTGACATACATGGCATCAAATTGTGGTGGATCTCACACAAAATCAATGTTATCCTATAGTCAAAGGATTACATACGCTACTCGACTCGAGGAGATTCCTATTGACGGTGGTGTGTACTTCCAACTATTAGGAATCACTTGTGAGTCATTCAGTATTTGGTCCAACCAATACCCACATGTCTATACGAGTTTCCAAAACTCATGGTACATCGAGTTAAACCATTGGAACTTAAATTGCAATATACGACATGTATTAATCTTCTAGGTTATAGGAATTCGACCGTATTCCAAAACCTACGACTATGAATATTTACTTTAAGAATAGTTTACAATAGTAATACTTATCTCAATGTTGGATCACCTAGTGTCCAGTATTACTACAAGACTATTCTAAGGTCGATGTCATTCTTAGCATATCTATACATCAATCTAATACGCATAATGACAATACCATTAATAAAGTATGAAATGAAAATATAGTTATTTTATTAATAAATAATAAAATGTATAATTCGGATTGACATTCCAAACACCAACTCCAACAAACTCCCACTTGCTTAGTGCAAATCTGGATGGTACCGCAGTCTCATCTTCTCTATATGTTTATCGAATAACTTAGGAGGTAAGACTAGACCCGGCCGACGGTTCGGTTCCGGTTCGGAACCGAACCGAACCAGCCGGTTTCCGGTTCCACACTTAAGTGGAACCGGAACCTAAAACCGAACCGGAACCGAACGGTTCGGTTCGGTTCCGTTTATTATTATTTTTTTTAATTAATTAAAATAAAAAAAATGAGAGGAATCAAAGCTTAAATAAAAAAAATTTATTAATTAAAAAAAATGAGATTAAATTTATAAATAAAAAAAATTTATTACATTGAAGAGCTTGAGCTTAAATTTTTAAAAATTTAAGTTGCCTACGTATCCTCCAAGGGTGAGAGGAATCAAAGCTCACGTAGTTCCATTACAAGTTTAAGACATATCCCCTTTGTAAATTATAATTTTACAATTATCAATCATCATTATCAGTTGATCCTTCGGCTCCGGTTCCGCTTGCACTTGTTGCAGAAGCATTATCGAACAAATCTTCAAAATCATCGGGGGCATCTTTTTGTTGTCTCAGATCAGCTCGAGTCCAATCATCCACACAAGCTGTTGCTTCTAGAGTGCTTGGATGTAATGAAGATCGTTAGCTTCCAATATATTACCTCCCAAGCTGAAGGCTTGCTCAACCGCAACGGTGGAAATAGTTGCTGCCAAGATCTCTCTAGCAATAATAGATAAAACAGAATATATATTTTGATGTCGGTTCCACAATTCAAGGATTTTAAAATTTTTACTGCATAAACTTTCATTAGAAAACTCAAAATTTGTAGATAAATAATTATCTAATTCAGTATTATTAGTTGTCGAATCCCTAGATTTTTTATTTCGTTGCAATAACCAACGATCCCCTGCGCTAAGTCTTGTTTGAATTACCGGTTCGCTACTACTAGATTGACCTAATGTTCCTAAGTTATATCTTACAATATAATCATTAAATAAAATAATTAATTCACTTAATTTCGTCATTATGCTCGTAATATCAATGTCATCTAATATTCCTAAATAACCATAGTAAGCTTGTAAACCACCATTCAAACCTTCTAATTTAAATCTAGGATCAAAAACAGCAGCAATAAGATAAATTAAAGGAATTTCTCTAAAATAATGCAACCATTTTACCTTCATAACAGTAATGGCTTCGAGCAAAACAAGATCATTAGGGTCGTCACTGTCAACATGCTCATTGAGAGTGCCAACAACATTCAAACTCTCAAGAAGAAATAAATGTGCTGTAGGATAATAAACACCGCTAAAAACTAAAGTAGCATCATTAAATACTCTTAAAATATCTAACATTTTTTCACAAATATCCCATTGACTAGGATAAAGTGTGATATTTTGAACATGTTGAGAAAAAAAACTACATAATGCATCTTTATATTGAAATGTTTGACATAAAAGAAAATAAGTAGAATTCCAACGTGTTGGAACATCTTTAGAAAATTTAATCGGTTTAATACCATTTATTTTACAAAACTTGGTCCATTCTCTCCTAACTTGAGAATATGACCAAATACAGTTAAGTGCCATTTTAATTGGATCAAGGAAAGGAGATAATAATTTTAGACCGTCTTGCACACATAAGTTTAGGACATGACATGTACAACGAATATGAAAAAATCGACCCCCTAAATTTGGTTCACATAAGGATTTTAAATCATTAATGGATGCAGTATTTGCAGATGCATTATCAAATCCAATTGTTAAAATTTTTTCTACTAAACCATATTCATCAAAAATTACCTTCATCATTCTATAAATATTTTGTGCAGTATGTGGGTCATCAAAAACTCTAAATGCAATAAGTCTTTTTTGCATGGTAAATGATGCATCAATCCAATGACAAGTCACACCCATGTATGAGTGTGTTTGCCAATGGTCACTCCAAATATCATAACATATAGAAATACGACCTTTCATCTCTTTAAATATTTCATTTAAAATAATTTTACCATATTTATATAATTTGAAAATATGACGTTTTGTTGTGTTCGAGTCATTCTATATGCAGCAGGGTTTAAAGCATTATGCACGTAATTAGTAAAATGAAGTTTTTCACCAAAGCTTAAAGAAAGATGTGCCATACAAGTTAATTTCACAAATTCTTCTCTATTTTTTGCATCAGAATATTTAAATAAATCTACACTACTCGTACCTCTACTAGATGATACGTACCTGGCCATTTGAGTCTGCGTCGTATCAATGCCAAATTCAACCGGATGATGTTTCTCCATGTGCTTGATCATATTGCCGTATCCACCAGAAAATTTATAGATAACCCCACAATACTTGCAAATTGCTCGTTGTGAACCATCTTCTAGGCGTTCCAAAGTAAAATGAATTTTGAAAATATCGGAGGACCGAGCCTTAACTTCTCTTCTCCGTGATTGTGCACTGACACTAGGGCCGCTCTCTTGGGTTGGCATATTTGACATTATGTTCTCGGATGAGCTTGCCATTTTTTTTTGAGAAATTAGGAAGAAAAATAAGAAAATTGAATAATTGTGATGCGAATGATAACAAATTAACAACTAAATAGATTGAGATTGAGAATAAGAATATAAGATTATAAGAGAATTGTATTGAAGTAAGATTGAGAATAAGAGAATTATAGAAAATGAGAGAGTTGAGAATTTGGTGTGATGAAATTATGAAAAATGAATCCTATTTATAGAATTTTAGAATTTTTTTGATACAAAAAATGCCCCTAAATATAACCTTTTTATTACCGTTATTAGGGGTACATTAGTAATTTTTATTTTATATAATAAAAATATTTTTTTTTAATTATTTTTTTTTTGGCGAGCCGTTTAACAGGAACCCGACGGTTCCAACCGGAACCGTTCGGTTCCGGTTGGAACCGTCCGAACCGGTGGAACCGTCGTGTTGGGGTGGAACCCCAACCGAACCGGTCCCATTTCGGTTCGGTTCCGGAACCTGAACCGGAACCGGTTGGAACCGGAACCTTCCGGTTCCAACCGGTTCGGTTCCGGTTCCAACCGGAACCGTGGCCGGGTCTAGGTAAGACTTTTATAAACGGGTCTGCTATGTTGTCTAATCCTTGAACCTTCAAGACCACTATGTCTTTTCGTTCAATTATATCTTTAATTACGCGATATTTCATTTCCACATATTTAGACTTGGAATGCGCTCTCGGCTCCTTAGCCTGCGCAATGGCTCTGTTATTATCACAGTACAATGGGATCAAATCCATAATACTAGGCACAACGCCAAGTTCTGTGATAAAATTTCTAATCCAAACAGCTTCTTTAGCAGCTTCTGAAGCCGCTATAAATTCCGCCTCAATGGTGGAATCTGCCGTTGAGCCTTGCTTTGAACATCGCCAACTAATCGCACCACCGTTAAGGGTAAATATGTATCATGATGTAGATTTTCTATCATCTGGATCTCTCTGGAAGTCAGAGTCTGTATAACCCTTAACTTGTAGCTCATCTTCTCCATATATCATAAATTTATCCCTAGTAGCTTTAAGATATTTCAGGATATATTTCACGACTGCCCAATGATCATTACTTGGATTAGATTGATATCGGCTGGTCACACAGACGCCGAAACTGATGTCATGTCTAGTACATATTATATCATACATTATGCTTCCAATACAAGAAGCATATGACAAGCTAGACATCCTAACTTTCTCGTCCTCGGTTTGAGGTGCCACTTTCTTTGAAAGATGCATGCCATATCGGAAAGGTACATTTGTTGCCTTACAGTTAGTAAAACAGTACATTTCTAACATCTTTTCTATGTACATCAATTGTGACAATCCTATAAACTTCCTAACTCTATCCCGGTAGAGCCTTACACATAGTATATAAGAAGATTCACCCATATCTTTCATGGAGAAGTTCTTGCAAAGGTAGGCTTTCACACTTTGCGTCGATCTTATATCATTTCCTATGATAAGGATGTCATCTATATACAATACCAGGAAAAATATCATGCTCCCACTAACTTTCTTATAAACACATGGTTCTTCCTCGTTCTTGTGAATCCAGATAATCTAATTATCTCACCAAAACGAAGATTCCAGCTTCGGGATTCCTGTTTAAGTCCATAAATAGACTTTTGGAGCTTACAAACCAAGTTTGAAGTCTCACTGAATACGAAACCCTCTGGTTGTTCCATATAGATATCCTTCTCAATGAATCCATTTAGAAAAGCGGTTTTCACATCCATCTGTCATATCTCATAGTCGTGATATGCAACAATGACTAAAAGAATCCTAATAGATTTTAGCATGGCTACTGGTGAAAAAGTTTCCTCATAGTCAATCTCAGGACGTTGAGTGTAACCTTTCGCTACCAGTCAGACCTTAAAGGTTTCCACCTTTCCATTGGGCCCTCGCTTCCTTTTGCAAACCCATTTACAACCAATATGCTTAACTCCTTCAGGAAGTTCAACTAAGTCCCAGGTTTGATTGTTATGCATTGAATCCATTTCATATTTCATGGCTTCCTGTAATTTTCCCGAATCGATATCCAATTTCGCTTCTTTATAAGTATTCAGATATGTTTTCTCCAAGAGGAGAACATCAAGACTCACATCAGATGTTAAAAATAGTCTCTCAGGAGACCTTGATATTATATTCGACTTACGTAGAACCTGTGTTGTAGATCCTTCACCTAATTGGATCTCTGGTTCCATCTCAGGTTCCTCACTGTTGGGATCAAACTCATAAAGTTCAATCTTTCTACAACTCCCACTAATTCTGAAAAATTCATTTTCAAGAAAAGTGGCAAAGCGAACAACAAATACATTTTGTTGCTCAGAATCATAGAATTGATATCCCAAGAGTTTTCATGATATCCAACGAACTTATATTTATACCCTCTGGGTGCCAGTTTATCCCACTGCATTATTCTAACGTATGCAGGATAACCCCAAATATTTAAATATCTAAGACTTGGATTTCTACCGAACCATATCTAATAGAGGGTCGTAGAAATAGCTTTTGATGGAACTCTATTAAGTATGTGAGCAGCAGTAAGTAAAGCGTAACCCCAAAGGTAATAAGGAAGATCTGTGTAGGTCATCATGAATCGCGCCATATCTAATAAAGTATGATTTTTATGCTCAGACACTCCATTGTGTTGAGGTGTTCCTGGTGGACTATATTGGGCAAGAATTTCATTCTCCCATAAATAACTTCTGAATTCTTCACTCATGTATTCACCGCCCCGATCTGATCTAAGGCACTTGATGAATTTACTGGTTTGTTTTTCTACTTCGTTTCGGAATATTTTGAACTTGTCAAATGTTTCCGACTTATGTTTCATCAGATAGACATATCCATATCTAGACTTGTCATTTATGAAAGTTACAAAGTATGTTGAACCATCATGAGTGGCATGATTTGATGGACCACATACATCAATGTGTATTAGCTCCAATAAATCTCCAGCACAATGTCCAACACCTAGAAATGGGGTCTTTGTCATATTTCCTTGGATACATGACTCACAAATCAGATAAGGATGAAGGTAAGATTTCTAATCAAATCATCCTTTACCAATTTGGATAGAAGTCTAACACCTATGTGGCCCAATCTCATATGCCATAATTTAGTATTATTTAGTTAAGATTTACTTGTATTTTCCTCTACATTAAAGATATATTTACATGTTTCCAAAACATAGTAACCGTTTGATAAAGAAAATTCATATTTCAATAAATTATTTTTATCATATAAACGTAAAGTTTCATCCTTAATGTTTATTTTATATCCCTATTTATCTAATATTGACAGTGATATTATTTGTCTGATAATTGAGGGAACATAATAACAGTCATGTAAATCTAATTTACATCCATTTAGGAGATCTAGAACAACTGTTCATATGGCATTGACATCCAATGTCTCGCCATTGCCAACTCTAAACTGAATCTCCCATTTATTCAGCCTTCTTTTTGCCCTCATTACCTGCAGAGAGTTGCAAATATGAGTAGGACTGCCATTGTCTAACACCCATCTATTATTTACATCTAAGGCTAATAAGATGTCAATAATTAGAAAAATACAAAGCGTACCCGAGGGTCTTTCTTTTCCTATCAGCTCTAGACAGTCCTTCTTCGAGTGTCCATACTTCTTGCATTGTAGACATTGATCATGAGCTATTTGTGGTTTTGCGCATTTGCGCTTCTTGGAGTTATTCTTTGCAATCTTCTTCTTCCCCATCTTTATTTTCTTTGACTTCCCAGAAGTCTTTGAAGAGCCAGCTCCATCATGGAGGTACAAAGTGGGGTTGCCTTTTCTCATATCATGTTTTTTCATGCGTAACATGTTATGAAGTTCTTCATAGGTGGCTTGCATCGAGTGCATATGGAAGTTTAACACAAATCCAACATAAGATCCAGACAAAGAAGACAGAATCAAATTACGGCCCAACCGTTCATCAATCACAATGCCATGTCGTTCAAGGTATCGAATCCAGTCGATCATGTTCAAAACATGAATGTTGATAGCTCATTCATCCTTGAGTTCAGCACGAAATAATTTCTTAGACCTTCGATAAAGTTCGATATCTTTAATTACCTCGAACAACTCATTGAGTGTTTGCATGATGCTCCAAGCATTCGGTACTTCAATGTACTCTCTCAGCAAATCAGGAACCATAGATCTCAAGGTGTAGGATTTCACCTTTAGGTTATAATCCTTCCATTTATTAAAAGTTTGTCGCTCTTCTGGAGTGGAGTCAGGATCGATTTCAACAAACAGTGGATTGATAGTGACATAAGTTAACTTTTCAAACTCTAAGACAAGGCGTATGGTCATTTCCCATTCAAAATAGTTCTAGGCTCCTTTTAGCTTATTGGTATCCAAAAGTCTCATCAATGGATTAGCGGCAGCCATCTACAAGACAATATTTTAAACAGTAGCAGAATATTTTTCATTTCAAAATAATAACACTAATTGACTATGGAATTTTAAATCTATTAATGTTGTCCCACTACTTTACGTAATTCCGTAATCTCCCTTAACGGAAAATAAGAATTTGACTATCAAAATCCCATAACGGGAAGTGGATCCCATGACATTTACTGTAGTCTCACACTATCGACGGTCTTGGCCTTTATAAACTCATTAGGTAGACCTCAAAAGTCAATCACATTCATGTGACTCCTAGTTTGGTCCTAAATCATTTCTTATCCTCACACTATCGACGGTCTTGAATTAAGACGTATTCCAAGTGTATACTTGTCAATGTGCACTAATGAGCTTCGTATGTACACCCTCACAATAATGAAGGTATTGGGTGACTGCGTTAACTCATCACGCTACATCTAATATTTTACTGGAGCAACCTAAGTTCCGAGCACTAATACCCTCACAATAATGACGGTCTTGGTCATTAATAGTAAGAACTCATTCATCGCTGTATTGATAAGGCGGACCATCCAATAATTCTCTATCATTATTAATACTTATTAATTAAAAGTAATCACCTAATCACGAGATATTTATGACAATCAAGTCATTAACTTAATTAGGTCACAGTTTTAATTTAAAATATACAATGCATATCCAATATGACTTATGCATAATTAAATTAAAATTATTATAGCATAGATTCAAAAACATGTATTGTGTGGTTAAGCCTTGCAATTGATACCATTATGTTGGGTTGTGGAACCCCCTAGGGTCGGATCAGTGCCTTGAGCATCGAAAGTGTGTTTAACCCAAATATATCAGGGATTGGTGTATTTTAAAATATTTTAAACCATTGGAACTCTAATTCCAATATGCTAGTCTTTTAGGTTATAGGAATTCGACCGTATTCCAAATTAACGACTAGGAATATTTTCTTTAGAATATTTTACAATAGTAATACTTATCTCAATATCGGATCACCTATTATCCAGTATTACTACAAGGCTATTCTAAGGTCGATGTCATTCTTAGCATATTTATACATCAATCTAATACGCATAATGACAATATCATTAATAAAGTACGAAATGAAAATATAGTTATTTTATTGATAAATAATAAAATGTAAAATTCGAATTGACTCCAAGCACCAACTCCTACATAACCAGAGAATAAGGGAGTTGCCACTTGGTATGAGACAACATGAATGATTTAAGGTTGCACTACACCCCTCGTAATGTCTGACCTGAAACCCATTTACATTCGAAATGGTCTTTTGCTGATGTCAGTATAATATTTAAGCTCAAATGAGGTATCCTCATGTCTTATAATGTTGTCACATGCAATACAGATTATAATCCACATATCATGGCGTAAACACGAAAAACAGTAAATAAATAAATGAAGTTTATGTGTGGAAATAAGATATTACAATAATAAGTAAACTATATAAACAGGCTAAAACATGTATTAAGTGGGTCTGGCCTCGGAGAGGCCTGGCCAGATATGGCCTAAGGTCGGCCAAATATGGCATTCAATCTTCATGTCCGTCCAAACTTATTAGAAGTCTGGCTAGATATACTGGGTAGTCCAGAAATGTAGAAATATTCATACGAAATAACATATTAATAAACATCCATTTTGAATGCATTCATAATGAAATGACCATCTCCTAGTGGTACATGGAGTTGTATCCCGAGTGCGAACCAAATTACCGTCCATTTAAAATCGGCTATGAAACTTGAGTCCAGGTTTTCATCTTATTTACCACGGGATCATAGGGCCGAATATCATTAATGTCTGGCCGAACATAGGACAAGTTTGGTTGAACTTATTTTATAGGTCATACAGTAAGCAAAACATATATAAAGCAATCTAGCGCAACAACTAATCATGCATATCAATTTTATCTTAGACAGTAAAACGAACACATGCATATCTTCAACTAAATTGTAGAATGAAACAATTAAACATGCTTAGATCAATGATGACGAGCATAACAAAAAAAAATAGTTAAGCATGCAATCAAATACAAAAAGCAGTAAGCACGGTCGGTGTTGGAGTTGGTACTTGGAGTGTCAATCCGAATTATAAATTTTATTATTTATTAATAAAATAACAATATTTTCATTTCATACCTTATTATTGATATTGTCATTATGCATATTAGATTGATGTATAGATATGTTAAGAATGACATTGATTTTAGAATAGTCTTGTAGTAATACTGGATACTTTTATGTCCGCATTGAGATAGGTATTACTATTGTAAATTATTCTTAAAGTATATATATTCATAATCGTTGGTTTTGGAATATGATCAAATTCTTATAACCTAGAAGACTATCACATGACGTATATTAGAATTGGAGTTCCAATGGTTTAAACCCGATGTACCATGAGTTTTGGAAACTCATATAGACGAGTGGGTATTGGTTGGACCAAATACTGAATGACTCAAATGTGATTCATAATAGTTGGAAGTACACACCACCATCAATAGGAATCTCCTAGGGCCGGGTAGTATATGTAATCCTTTGACTATAGGATAATATTGATTTTGTGTGAGATCCCCCACACTTTGATGCCATGTATGTCAGAAACCTTTCATGGCCTGGCCTCTAGATATTTGTTAGGTGTGGACCGATACACTCAGTAATCAAGTGCGAATCAAGATAAGATCTGTCGGCCCGTATGTGTACCATAAGGGGTTTAGGTATCCATATGAGTAAAGTCACGATTCTTAAAGCTTTGGCCAAAGTCGATCACCTAGGGTGGATCACATTAGTTGTGAAGAATCGTGGACATGTCGACATGAGATGTGCACCTCGGAAACTTGACGATGTATTCTACGTTTCCTAAGCACAACTCAGATAGCCTATGACGGAGGGATTGTTAAATATATGTGATGACATTGACATGTATAGTTCAGAAAGGTCGTTCGTGTTCTTCTCGAATTCAGAGATGGCAGAATTACGTACATATTAGCTAGGCTTATATGACAAACGTGTCTGAAATTAGAGAGTCTCAATATGAAGTGTACTCTTTGAGCACTTGGGTAGCTGATTAATTTTGATAAAATATAATATTCGATATTATAACTATCAACTAAGATAATCAAGTGTTATTGGATAACACTGATTATTTACTTTGACCTAACTGGATTAATTACACAAGGTTTTTGTCGTAATTTCATAATTATCTCTACTATTTGAGGATATTATGGTAATTTTAAGTATGTAATTATATGTGTTTTTGGCTTGATTTAATTGGATTAAATCAAAATGGAAGACATGTAACTAATCCATTAATTAAGCGTTGTCTAAATTTAATTGGATTAAATCAAAATGGTAGACAAATGAGATTAGTCACACCTAATTATACATATTTGGACAAATTAGATTAAGCCCACCTAAAAGTTGATTACAACTTTTATTAATTAAAAATTGCATAAGTTTTACAATAAATAGCAAGTTTTATGAAGGTTTTAATTAAGCAAAGCAAAAGCTTAAGAAAACTAAATACAAGCAATTCTTAGAGAAATTAGCCTAGAGAAGAGAAGTATTTAGAGAAGCTTTGGAAGATCTCTACAACATTTCAACAATGAGGAATCAAGATTGGATCTTGGAGTCAAGCTTGTTAATCATTGGAAGTTCTTCAACCATTTCAACAAATGAGAAGTAAATTGGATCTTGCATCAAGCTTACTAGGTAAGTTTGAACTTCTCTTAAACTATGTTCTTCATTAGTGAGTTTTTCATTAGTGATGAATTATGTATTGGATGCATAATTACATAGCTTGAAATTGAAATAAGGCTAATAGATTGTGTTAGGATGCTTTGAAAGTATAAACACAATATGCTTGTTAATTATGTCAAAGATATTCATGTTGGACATGGAACAATTAATAAGAGTTTAGAACTCTAGATTAAAATTTAGAGCTATGACTATCATTCTAGAATCACTTGAACACATTTGGGTGAACTAGAATTGTTCATGAGATATTTCTTTTTGGGATTCAAAATTAGTTTATGATTAGATTCAAACATATACATATAAGTATTTAGAATACATGTATGCTAGTTGTATAACATGTGTTGTGGTTGGTTTTGATGTTAAAATTGATTTTAAGGTGTATTGAAATGATAGGAGAAAATTGGAAGTGTTTAGGATTGATTTGAAAGTTGAAATTGCTCACTGCCCAGGTGAGCGTCTCGACTCTGACCCTATAGCGTCCCCACATTGAGCATCTGACCAATGAACGTCGCGATTCCCATCTTTCCGTGTCGCGACGCTGAGATATTTAGCTCTCGGAGTTGCTCTCGTACTTTGAAGCGTCTCGACTCTCATCTAGCGAGTCGGGACTCACAGGGCTGTCAAACACTAAAACTTCATTTTTTTTTCCGTTCCGGAGCATCCAGACTCCGATTCGGTCCCCACTTTTTCCTACGGACTCGTATCGGAATGTAGTTTTCATTAAAATATTTTAAAATAAACATATCCCTGATATCTTTAGGTTAGACCCACTTCTGCTACGCTGGACACCAATCCGACCCTAAGGGTTCCACAACTGTCTCAATAGTCGGATATATCTATCTTTGGTCGGACGTGTGTGCATGCTCGGCCGGACATGATGTACGTCCTACTGGAGATATTGTGTTAAAATAGAATGCGTATAAATAACAAAAGAGTGTCCTCAGGTCATACATTTTTATGTAGTTTGGCACATAGGATGTCTCCGAACATTGGGTAGTTACCGGATTCACACCAGGGGGAAGAAACTCCAAGAATTGGTGTGGTTTTCTCTTTCAAGGTTACTATTTTAGGGTTTTTTAGGGTTCTCTCTAATTGATTTCCACCAGCCTTCAGGGGAGGAATCATGCCTCTTTTTATAGTTCAAGATATAGGTTTAATGATGGAATGAGGAGCATGATCACTCTTCTCCTCCAATCTTTCCCGAGTGATTGGCAATCAAAACTTCAGACACAACTCGAACTATGTCCAGACAGATGTAGGGTTTGGGATGTACCCCAGCTAGACGTAATAAAGCTCGTTATTCTTTTTGTTTGAATTTTTCACGTGTATTGACAACTCAATACATGTCTGGTCGGATATTCTATTTGAATTATATGTCCGACCAGACGTAATCACGTCTCTTAACTTCAATAACTGACAATTTGCTCATTCAATGACAATTGTGTTATGTCCGGCCGAATTTAGGGTTTTGAGGATATATCCGGCCGAATTTACTGGCTTTAGAAAAGGTAGGTTGGACATAGGTGATATTCGGTTGGCTTTTGGCTATGTTCACTGGATTTATTTTCCTTTCTAGCAATTATCCTTACAATTTCCCAATTTTCAGAGGGTATCTCTGTAAGAGACTCATAATAGGGTTATGTGTAAAAATACAGAGTCTACAGTTGCCCCCACTTTGGTAGGCTTATACAGTGTGTGACAGTGACAAGTCTATCAAAGTCATGCATGTATTTTTACTTACCAGGTTCATCGAACGTCGTCAGACTTACTAGTAGTTTAATTGTGATAGGGTTCGTTCTCGACTCAGTGAGACATTTTCTTCTATTATTGTGGTTTCATTCCCTATTTCCATCATTAAGGTATCATTCCCTATGTTTTTTCGTTTCATTTGGTTGTAAGAGGCTTTATTCCAATCTCGAGGTATCATTCTTCATGCTTTCCATTTCATTTAGTGGTAAAAGGCTTTATGTCATTCTCCATGCTTTCTGTTTCATTCACCGATAAGAGGATTCATTCCATTCTCCATGCTTTCCATTTCATTCAGTTGTAAGAGGCTTCATTCAATTCTCCATGATTTTGAGATATCATTCCACATGTTTCCTGTTTCATTCGATGGTTTAATTCCTTATTATCGAGGTATTATTCCCCGTGTTTCCCGTTTCATTCACTGGTTTCATTCCTTACTCTTGATGTATCATTCTCTGTGTTTCCCATTTCATTCGATAGTTTCATTCCTTATTCTTGAGGTATCATTCCATGTGTTTCCCATTTGATTTGATGGTTTCATTTCTTACTCTTAAGGTATTATTCATGTGTTTCCTGTTTCATTTGGTGGTTTCATTCTCTATTCTTGAGGTGTTATTCTCTATGTTTCTCATTTCATTTGGTGGTTTCATTCCCTATTCTTGAGGTATCATTCCTCGTGTTTTTGGTTTCATTCAGTGGTTTCATTCTCTATTATTGAGGTATCATTCCCTGTGTTTCTCGTTTCATTCTGTGATTTCATTCCCTATTCTCAATACTATACTTATCCCCAGAATTGTTCGTTCTTTTTTCCAATCACCTTTCCAATTTTCCAAATCCTTGAACTTGTTTCATCTTCTAGGGCGGTCCCCTTCGAAAATTATTTTACTGTTTGAAACCTCTTTTTGCCTCAAGGTATTCAAAAGTCTACTTCTATTCCCAATATTTTCTTGATCCTGAGACTTCCAAAGTCTTCTTCTATTGTCATTGTTCTCAAAATCTAGCGGCGAAAGTCTCCCTCAGTCACTACATTCAAGCGGGCATTCCCCCAATATTCTATTCTTAAGAGGACTTCGCCCCCAGTATCTCGTCCATCTAATTATCAAGTGTTCCATGTCTTGGAGGCTTCAACTTTCAATTGAGATGTCAGTATCTTGCTTCCACTTTTGGAGGCTTGTTTTGTTTGAATTTATTGCAAAAGAAATATTATTTGTATACATGTATGCATGCAATTAATCTCTAATTGCATGCCCGTTCTTCGGCTTGAGAAAGTGTAGGAGTTGTGATGTTCTTCTGCAAAGATATGATCAAGCTTCGTCTCATTTTCTGCCCAAGCTATCCCTCGGGGTTCCCGAACCATCGATTTTACTTTCCAAATATTTTCTATCATGTAATAACTCTGCGTATGTTCTTAAAAGCTTTTCTTAAAATTTCATCTCTTTCAAAGTTTGAGCATTGTCCAAATTCAAAATTCAATCTCAACTAGGGTTTCATATTTCAAATGCTTCTCCATGTGTGTGTGTGTGTGATTCTTGTACAAAGAATTACGTGCAACCCGGATTGGTTTATGATGGCATCAACTGTAGATTAGTAATGACATTTTGGTTCATTTTTCATCTTTCCTTAGTCAATGTAATCTAAAACCTAGTTAAGGATTAACAAAATATCTCAAAATTTCATTTTATGTAGGGTTGATTTTGAAAATATCTCAAAATTTCATTTTCTGTGGGGTTGTTTTTTTTCCATAGCTTCCTTAAGTCGTCAAATTACCTTTTGATGCAAAGATCACATTTTTTTATGCGAGCCCCTAGTTACTCAACAATTTCACCAACTCAAGTTGTTTTCCAAGCTCAATATTTGAGTTATCATTTGACGCGAAGTAGCTTTGGGGTTCACGATACTCCTGGTTACTAAATAATCTAAACAACATAGTAGGTTTTATGGGATTCGCCATTTCTCTCTCTTATTTTCCTTCTCTCTTTCTTTCTTTTTCTCTTTTCTCTTTTAACTTATTTTTTTTATTTACGTCATTTTCTTAACCTAGTGTCATATCAATTTTAACTTTAGAAAAGAGTTAAATGAATTTCGAGTGTCTTGATCGTCTCTACAAGTTGTGCCAGCATAAATTCTTTCTAAATAGGTAATGCAATTAGAAGCTTCAACTTTAGTATCCTCAGCTTGTTGTAGATATAGTGCTTGGTCTTTTTGATTATCATTTTGATCTGGTCTTTTTCCGATAGCCTTGATTGCATCCTCAATAGCTGGCTTCTCCAGCAATCAACGTATTCTTTAAAACTTTCTTCAGGCTTTTACTTCATAATCTTCAAGTCACGAAACGACAAATCAATATCCATATTTGTCACGTATTGATTTAGGAAAGCTTCAACCAACGCTCTCTAATCTTCCTTCACTTTCTTATCTAAATTGTAGTCTCATACTATCGGTGCTCCCTCAAGCGACATCCCAAATATTTTCTACACTTGGCATTGGGATAGTCCAGTCGAACTCATCAATGATACATACTGACGAAGATGAACAATTGGATCTTTGTTCCCATTGAATTTTATCATTTCTGGCATTTTGAACTCAACAGGGAGTTATTCTTCAAAGGCCATGGCATTTTAGTCCATGAGGTCTTCGTGCTTGCCCTTCACTTTCTAAGCTACTGTCTCCATTTGCTCCCTAAGTTTATGGAGCTCGGAATTAGTATGAGATTTGGCTATTCTGCCTGAAAAATATTCGGCCATTCTGCCTGCAACATATTCGGTCATGTCATTGTCATCTAAAATAAGAGTTTCTTCAGCCATTTGATTTTCAGGCTCCATGCGCCTCCTCTCACTAGTTCCGATCCCCACCGTTCGAGACACCATGTGGATTGCTACTATGTTAGCAACGGTGTTGGCCAAGTTTTATAGTTGTTTGCTATCTTATTTACTGTAGTCTCTAACTGATCCATGAGGGCATTGTCATTGCGGGTGCTATTGTTGTTTGCCATGTCTAAGTCTGTTACTTGTTTCTTAACGAATCTACCTTGTTACCTAACCTGTTGTGCCACTATGATGGCTACATCATAAAGTGTTAGCATGATGCATGTATGTATGCAATACATGAGATGTATGAAATGCATGGTGTGCTCAAATATCAGCATATATCATTCCAACCTTATTCCTCCCACACACATGGTAAGTCTTATATCTGCCCTAGGTATGGCTTAGTTCATACACTAACGGGGAGTACACAAACTCGTCTCTCCTATGCTAAAGGTAAATCTTAGTTACTTAAGTTCCATTCCATTGTTAAAAGATAAAGGCCGCCCATTTATAAAAATGATTAAGCCTAATATGAGGATCGTGCCATTATCTAAAAATGACGGATTGGACCTTTAGTAATCTCGGTTATTTTGGGTTGGACTTAGTGCTGAAATCTAAAATCCCTTCGCTAGTTCATTTTAAGTTTACCAAATCAATGTTATTAGTGGCCAATTAAGAAGAAGCATTAAATTTAAAACTCAATAAATAAACCAAAACATTACACAAGACACAAGATAAATCAACTTATAAAACCATTGATATTGGAATTTATCACAACCCTAGATATTTTATTTAGTTACGACATATATCTAGGACTACTAAAGATATAAATAAATAAAACATCATGCAACTAATTGAAAACTAAAAAAAAATAAAAATTACAATAATGAAAGTGATGAAAGGATAAGGGGTATGCAAATTTTAAATTTAATCAGAGAATTTGAGATATAAAAAATGAAGGAATCTCAAACTATAAAAAGTTACATAGATAAGATTTTCAACATTGCTAACAGGGTAAGGTTACTTGGATCTGCACTTTCTGATTCAAGAATTGTACAAAAGATTTTTATAACTGTGCCTGAAATATATGAAGCTACAATTACAACTTTATATCATTTTTGGGCCTTCATCAATTCACTAAACCCTCATTTTTGGGAGTTTTTTCTCGCCAACGAGTCTTCTCTCACCGTCACTGCTCGATGATTGCTCGGTCCTTCCTCGACCCTTGGCCACCATCGGTACTCCTCCTTCGTGGCTATCGACGTCGTTTGCGGTTATTCAATGGTGTTTCTATTATATCTCTCAAACTTCTGCCAACCTGTGTATTTTTGAGAACCTTTGGGCCTGTATGTTATTTGCCTTGGTTTAGGAAAACTGTTAATTTTCAAACTTTTAGGGCACATCTGTCATTTTCAAAAAATTTAGGATATTTTTATAATTTTCTAATGTTTGGATGAAAAATTTCAAATTTTGCACCATCTTTACGGCTTATGTAAATACTAGCAATTCTATTTTCCATAATCTTACTAATTTAATGGTAGTACCCTTGTCTTTTATACACTTATTCGATCTAATTATGATTAGATATCTGATTATGATTAGATCGAAACTAAATTTGGTTTAATGATACGTGTATATTAGACAAAGACCCTAGGATTTACAATGTAGTGCGCAGTTACAATGTAGTTTGTAATTGACATTGGAAAGCGCACTATAAGATGTATATCCTTAAATAAAGTTCATGGTCAAGATTTACTAACACGGGTCGGTTAGTAAAATCCGCTGAGACCAGTACACGTCGTATATCGTGACTTGGTCCGATGGTTTATCCCAGTGAACCATGAGTCTCAGGAGACTCGTATAGAAATGTAGTTATTTATTTGATAAGACACTGAACGTCTCACTGAAGATTTCCTAATAAATGGTACACCAACGTCAATAGGAATCTTCTCGAGTTGAGCGAGCATAGTGGTCCTTCGACTTGAGATACCACAGTGGGATATATGAGTTATCCTCTACACTTTGATGACAGTCACGTCACCGATCTATTTAGATCAGACCTTTGTCTGTTCGTTGGTTATGGATTGATGTTCATGATATCTAGTGAGTATCAAGATAGGATCCGTCAGTCCTATGTATAGGGCATAGGCATCCTCACGTGTTTACGATTTAGTAAATCCATGGCCGTGGTATAACTTCGGAAACAAGTTCCGAGTGTTATTTAGAGATCATAAATTCAAAGTCGACTATATTATACCAAACAGGTTTGATGTTTTTATTTATACCCAGGTATAATATGGATAGTCTGTGACGGAGGGATTATACGTATGCAATGACCTCGACTTGCATAGTTTGGTGAGATTATATGTGGTCGTCATAATCCATGAATGGGTGGATTATGGACACGAAATTAGATTTCATGACGGATAAACCTAAACTTAGAGAGTCCCACAATATGAAGTGTACTCGTTGAGAATTTGGGCAACGCGATATGAATAATACTGATTATTCATAATACTTCACCGGATTAAATGAGTTAATTTGGATCGTTTAATCGGTTAAACGATAACACATGCATAAGGGAAATTTTTGTCAATCGTAATTATTGTGTATTTGTATTTGATACATAATACGATTAGATACACATTAATTATTTGTCAAATGAGATTTTGACACATGCCATTAATAAATGTATTTTTTATTTACTGTAAATAAAAATACATATATAATAATAATTATATTAATTGATTATTTGAATATTTAATTGTTAAATATTTAAATGATTAATTAATTAAATTTTTTCCATAAATGTTATGAAATTTGTCCAATTATTATTGGTTTACATGGCATGATTTAATTATACTTTATGTGTGCAATTTTGATTGGATAATATAAAGTTTAATTATGATTTAATTTGATTAAATTGCAAATTGACAAAAATAACCCTACAAAGTCGGTTTCACCATTTTAAAAATAGAAAAATTTTGTTTTCTTCTTGACTTAATCTACCATTGCCGAGAGTTCTAAGTGAAATGGGTTTCAAGCTTTTTTGATGAATCAAGTGAAAGCAAAGAAGAAAATCAAAGAAAAAGCTTAGGAAAATTAAGGATTAAAGGTAAATCCTCTACTCCATAAGCTTAGAAATTTTGTTTTATATTTCTTGAAGATCTATTGAGATCTAGGGTTTCTTCTTTGTTATAAAATTTGGGGCTTTTGGTTATGGTGGACATATTGGAAGAAGGTGAAGCATGTGTGAAGTATTTTGGATGGAATTAGTGTAATTAGTGTCTAATTTTATCATTTGAT
The DNA here is from genome assembly GCA_019454045.1 of Zanthoxylum bungeanum. NCBI lineage: Eukaryota > Viridiplantae > Streptophyta > Magnoliopsida > Sapindales > Rutaceae > Zanthoxylum > Zanthoxylum bungeanum. Next base: position 182,367 of record SKCR01024365.1, on the reverse strand, counting down.
GATTTGTTACCATTCTAGAGTGTTATAACCACTCTTGTAATGTCTAGAATTATTCTTGGGTGATTTATATGTGGTGACTTGAATTGGTGTTGAGATTAATTTGATTAATGTTGAAAAATTGAATTTAAAGCATGAAATTAGGCATTTTCGGTTTCTAGATCAGACCTGGAATTTTTCTATTTTTTATTATGCAAATGATGTCTTATGAATGTATTGGATGTGTTTTTGGAGTTGGAACAATTGCCGGAAAGTGTTTCGGAGTTGAAATAAGAGAAAATGGCGTTACCGGGTGATTTTTGAGCCATCCGAGTGACGGTTGTCCTAATAGTGAGTTCATCACTATTCGGGCAGCCCATGAACTGCCCTAACACTATTGGGACTGACCTGGGCAGTCTCCATATATGTCGGGTGGTCAGTTCGGTCAAAAACACGTTTTGCGTCTTTTTGCAGAAAAATATTTTTTTCGTAAAAGTTTCGCGACGTTCCTTTTATATTTATGTCATTATTTGATATCGAATAAATAGGTTTAGGTAAAAAATGAATATTTTATTCATATTAGATATTGAATAATTTATTCGGTAATTTGAAAAACTTTTAAATTACGATTTCGCCCCAACCGCGCTTCTATCGCGCCCATCGCCCGAAACCCCAACAAAAATGGTATCAGAGCAGGTCTGATGCTTCATACATTACATTATTCATGCTAGATATTTGATATTTAATCCAATTTTAATGTTCACACATGCAGAATCAATCTATATATGTTTCTTGACTTTCTGGTTCTACGCTAACGAAAATATAACAGAAATTTAATGGTTAAATTGATTTATGTTTTCTATAGGTATAATTGAATTGTTTAGAAAATGATTTAGATTAAAATTCTGCATTTGATGTAGAGTATAGCTTCCTGTGGAAAATCCTCGCTTAGAAATATGGCGGTAAAGTAACTTGTATTGGATGTATGTTTCTTAGTTCGTCTTGTTAGTACGGTTTATGGGTATCTTTCTATAACTACATCCGAGATCGTGCTAAAGCTGTGAGGGTGTAAGTTATGGGATTTTATCTATGCCGATTGTATGTTGATACTAGACAAATTCAAGTGAAAGTGGAAATCCTGAACGTGCCAAAGCTGTCAGGACTACATCGGTAGCTTGAGTTTGTCATTGACAAGTGAAGCCTTGATATGCCTCATTGTGAACGTGCCAAAGCTGTCATAACGAGAAATGGTCAGGACCAAAATTATGAGTCACTGATGAGTGATTGACAATGAGTTGTCTACCTAATGAATATACGTAGGCGAGATCGTGCCAAAGCTATGAGTCGAAATATATTCATGAGATCCTACTCTCACTATGGAATTCGATCTATTGGGGATTATGGTATTACGAAAAGTAGTGGGAAATACTGCTGGGTTAAAAATCCATAACTAAAGAAGTGTGTAATTTTATGGAAAATTCTGCTTCGTTTTCCTTTTATTTTATATTGTTTATAGAATTATACTTCTAATCCACTGCATGCTTATTACTTGAATATGTTTTCTGACTTTACTTATGGTTGAGTAGTTCTAGAATAGGTTCTCGAAATACAGTAGACTTAGATATTGTTAGATTAGTTCAAACCATCGGGAACTGTTGTTCCGATTTCCTTGTAAATCAATATGGTTAGTGACTTAGTTACTTAGTCACGATTAGGTAATCTAAATAAATATATGTTTAGGATATAATTATCTAGAGATAATAGTTTCTTGTGCAGTAAGAATTGACACAAACTAGTTCATGTCTCGAGATTCTTGACTAGCATTAAGAAAACCACATTAGTATTTGTTTATCTTATAATGACGTTTCTTAGCTTTAGTGACTTTTAGAAGTCGTGTGTCTGACACAGTTTGCTAATCAATCATTTGCAATTGTTGTGAATAATTGAACGCAAATTATAAAGCTTAAGAAATGAGATGCGTATAGTTGTGTATAGAGAATATTGATTCTCACAATACGACAACTATAGCTTTAGTGACTTTTAGAAGTCGTGTGTCTGACACAGTTTTCTAATCAATCATTTGCAATTGTTGTGAATAATTGAACGCAAATTATAAAGCTTAAGAAATGATATGCGTATAGTTGTGTATAGAGAATATTGATTCTCACAATACGACAACTATACGTATTGGATACCAGATTTCCCGTCTAGTTAATTAAAATAATGTTTAATAATTATTTTGATATTTGATATCAGAACTTGTGACTATTGGATAGTTACTTGTTCTACATAAATAATTGTTACATATTTAATATTACTAGTAGTGTCATTAATGAAAAGATAAACATTTAGAAAAATATTTGGTTAACTAAATAACTTAGAATAGTGTTTTATGAGGTTTTATCATATAAGTATTAGATGCTTATTCCGTATGGTAAAGGATGGTCTAATACGAGTTCACACCACATATCCTTATCCATTTAATGAATATTGTATTCGGGATGTGATTAAATCTCATTTAACCAATGATCATCATTGGACCACAAGATTTATTAGACTAATACATTGGATGTATGTAGTTTAATGAATTAGAAATTGCCTTAGATAGTTTTCTTTACTCTGTAACTTAGTTAGTGAATTGTCATGACTTAGTTACGTGTTTCTAATAGAGAACATGTTGAATGTCTTGAATTGTTCGAGAACTTTCAATATGTTTCTGATGAAACGCGGATAGAATATTTTCGAATGGTTTAAAGATATTCTATTTGAAATGTTGAAAACTATAAAATTAATCGTGTGTCTTTGAATTGTTCAAAGATGTTTGATATGATCAAACAAATGAATTTATGACAATTAGTTCTAAGTTAATTTAATGAATATGATTTTTACTCGATATTAAACTTCCATGATTCCATTTTGATGGAATTGGTCGGTGGGAGTAATTGAATCTTATATGATTTGATTCGTTAATATCGAGTGTTACCGAATTAGTTTCGATACTCTTGGGGTTATGCTCCAGTAACTTTAATTCATCTCTTTAATTATGGTTCTGTTTGTTCCTACAGTTACATATATGATATGTATAGTGAAAAATTTGAATCTTGAAAAGTTTGAGATTTGAAACTTTCTTTTGTATAATTGTTATATAATTGAAAGTACTTGCGCCTCAGAGGTACAAGTAAGGTTTATCATTTATTCTATTTAATGGAATATTATATTCTATTTGATAGAATATATTTTCTACGATCTCGAGTAATTAAATTGTTTTATTACTTGGTGTGTAACATCAGATGTTGACGATTATAGAAAAGAATTGACTTATTGAAGTCAAATGTGAGAATGATAAACTGTAATAGAACTACATAATTAATAAGATGAAAATACCCTTAGTCAACTTCCGTATAATTCCAATAGGATATCAGAATCATTTACAAAGTATTTAATACTTATTGGTTCTATTTTTTTTCTTATTGAAGAAAAATTATCCTATAACTTATAGTGGGAGTGATATTTGATAACGATTTTGGAAATTACCATTGAACCATAGATCTAAAATTATTCATAGCTTACCGTATAAGTCCAATAGGATATCAGAATCATTTACAAAGTATTTTATACTTATTGGTTCTATTGTTTTCTTATTGAAGAAAAATTATCCTATAACTTATAGTGGGAGTGATATTTGATATCGATTTTGGAAATTACCATTGAACCATAGATCTAAAATTATTCATAGCTTACTGCGATCAGGTTTTGAACTTGATTAAGCTTTCGGTATGAGTTGTTCATAAATTGTCCAAATTATTTGCGCAACATAAGCGAAGTGAGCTTGATAAAGGTTTGACCTTTATAGTATGACAATGAGAAAGGTTATGCTCAGTAGTCTATTGTAGATTCTGAGAAAACTTATCTCTGGTCGTACTGTTAGTGTTCCTAGAACATGCCAAAGATCTCTAAGAGTGATTCATGTGTGAAAATTACCAAAGAGAGTTGCGGAAATTACTTACTTTGATTGGATGAGTTTCAAAACTTTTCTTTGTTTTATGGAAGCTCTAAGCTTTGAATAGAGTTCTAAACCCTTGGGTGGGTTTCCCTATCACCTTTACTTGACCCATTTAAGTGCTAGATTTGAACAAAATGAAAGAAAAATTTCTCCTCCAAGCTCCATTGTGTTCGGCAATTGAGAGGTTTTTGGGAGAGAATGAATAGTGTATTTTGATTTCAAAAATCTAACACACAAGTCAACTTCCAAAATTGATATATGATTTAATTTCAAAAATTAAAATAATGAAGTTTGTTGGTTTGGTTTGAGTGTAGAAAAAGCAATTCAAGCTTTTACTCAACCAATTCCCAAATTCCATCAAATGTCAAACACATTGATGTAAGTTGGTGGGCCCCACTTTAAATTCCAAATTTAAGTCGGACAATCCAACACGCAACTTCGCTCGGGCCTGGGTTCGTTTAATTCCGAATTAAACGAATTCACTGTTGCGACTTAATTAAATCCAATTTAATTAAATAATTATGCCTTGTAAAATTATTATTAAAGTCGCTTACGAATTAATTCTAAATTAATTCGTTCGCTTGAATTAAAATCCAATTTTAATTTCGCGTTGAAATCTAATTTCAATTCATATATCTAATATATTATTTTAGCCTAATTAATTAAATAGTAAAATCTAATTTCACTATTAAATTCATTTTACCGATTAATTCCAAATTAATCACGTTTTCTCTTCTCGACGAATTTAATCCGAGATAAATTCTCGACGTAATTAATCCCAGATTAATACTTTCTCTAATAATTAATTCCCAGATTAATTATTGTTGTAATTAATCCCATATTAATTTTCTCTCTCATAATTAATCCCAGATTAATTCTTGTTTGAGTCAAATATCATCGGTGAATCTTTGGGAAGCGACCCAAGAGATCCATGGATATGTTGGCTGTAAATACAGTCATCGGACTATCCGAACACGTGCGTACCCGGTACCACATTCTTACCGATTTACAAGACATGGTTGGCTTCTAGCAAAGCACTGTGCCTACCCAATTCTCCAGAAATATTCTTTAAAGGAATATATAATCTTTATCAGGCGTAGTATACAGTGTATTGCGTATTACGATCCAGTATCGGATGTCACATGCTAGGCCTGGGGCTAGAATTGTGTCTGCCCCGTACGAAGCATATATCGGATCACTGGCAACTAGTCTCTATAATCGGATAATCATAACCTAGTCATATTATCTCGATGACTGTAGTACTTAAGAGTATCAGTTTCGTATCCTACGTGGTCATCACCTCCATATGACTGAAGTGATACTTCCATCTTGACATCACACCAAATACACTACGATTCTCAGTATACCCAGAAGAGGTGTACATAGAACCTGTTAAAGCCTCGGACGACCAAAACCAAAGTATACTGATTGTCGTAAGTATTAGCGATGAAAGTCTCAGGTTAAGACCAAATACACCTACCCTGATTCAGATTCTCATAGACACATAGTTATACTACCAATGGGATTCTGAGGGGTATATCCAAAGCGAAGCTATTTCCGTACCATCGGTAAATAGAACCTCTTTTCACACTTGCATAAGTATCCAATACTTAAATATATGAGAAATATACCGTTACGCTTCCATAACGCACACAAGTGCAATACTAGCCTATTCTGCATTATCGATGTCCAGTCTCGATAATACTTCGACTAGGGATATTTAATGATTAAATTTTCATGGATTAATATTGTCTCATATCTTATTAATCCGATACTAATCATATGGACTTTAATCATTTATATATCCAGGTAATCCAATTACAAATGATAAAATAGGAATTTCCTTTGTCATATATTTAATTTTGTACAAGAACACCTTGTCATTTACAAAATAGTGATGCTATGGGTCATAATTATCCAACAATATCCCATTTGGCCTATAGCCAATCACTCAAATTTCTAACACCTGAACTATGTACGGGTCGCTCATGTTTATGCTGAGTTATTGCTTTCGCTAGCGGATATACAAGGTTATCATCTGATGCGATTTATTCGATCATCACATCGCCACGATGTATGATCTCACGAATCAGATAAAACCGTCGAAGTATATGCTTGGATTATTGATGAGACCGTAATTCCTTAGCCTGTGTTGTAGCCCAGCTAAGATGCTAACAGAACTACTCCTAATCCAATTAGGAATTTTATAGATCCAAAATGTTTATTCTGCTGCCTCAGCTGCAGCAATATAATCCACTTTTGTTGAATCGACAACAATATCTTGCTTGGAAGATTTCCAACTCACTGTTCCGTTGTTCAAACAAAATACGTACCCTGATTACGATTTAAAGTTATTTTTATCGGTTTGGAAACTTACAACGGTGAACCTAGTCACTTCAAGTGCTCATTCTCCATGTTTTAAGAATGCATCCTTAGTTCGTCTAAGATACTTAAGGATTTTCTTAACATCAATCCAGTGACCATCACCTGGATCGGCCTGATTGTGACTCCAAATGCTCAAAGTATATGAGACACCGGGTCGCGTACATGTCTTTCAATGTACGAGTTCTCGGAGAGTGCCAACAACTTTTAGATCTATCCCAGTAGATCTTTATTCCTAGAATAAATATTGCATCTCCCAAGTATTCCATGGAGAATTTTAATGAAAGCCAAGCTTTCACCGATTGTTAACATGGGAATGTTATTTCCAAGAAATAATACATCATCAATGTATAGGACATCCAATGTCAGTGCGCTCCCACTAACCTTCTTATATACACAAGAATCATCTTCGCTTTGAATGAAACTATATACTATTATGATCTCATCAAAACGTTGGTTCCAAGAACACAATACTTGCTTCAATCCATAAATGGATCGAATTAACTTGCAAACCTTGTTTGTATGTTTCGGCACGACAAAATCGTCAGGATATTGTAAACATCCTCCAAAAGGTTTCCTTTAAGGAAATCGGTTTTGACGTTCAGCTGCCATATTTCATAAACAAAATATGCAGCACTTGCAAGCATTATCCGAATGGATTTAATCATGGAAACGAGTAAAAGGTTTTGTCGTAATCGACACCATGTTGATGATGATACCATTTCGCTACAAGCCTAGATTTGTACGTTTGTTTGTTGCCATCCATGTCTGTCTTCACCATGAAGACCCGTTTGCTACCAACAGGCACAATGCCTTCTGGTATATCAACCAGTATCCAAACTTGGTTGTATACATGGAATCCATTTCGGACTTCATGACACCTTGCCATATAGCGGAGTTGATACCTTGTATCGCTACCTCACACGTAGTCGGTTTATTATCCTCAATAAGATTAATATCCACATAAGGTGAGATCATACCTCCCAGGTTATTTTCTGACTCTCTCTGACCTACACTGTTCTTGTGTATTAGAAGATTGTGGTACAGATTCATCCTTGATGAACTATTCGTGTTCCTGTAAGGAATCGGTGCCTGGAACAGTATTACTCTGATTTTCATCGAGTTCTACTTTCCTCCTACTTACCACTGCATTTAGGAATTACTTTTAGGAAAACTGCATGGAGAGCAACAAATATCTTGTTCTCTTTTGGGTTGTAGAGGTAATATCCTTTGGTTTCCCTAGGATAACCTACAAATAGGCACTTATCCGATTTGGGTTCTAGTTTGGTACCATCCAAACGTTTAACATGCCCAGTATGCCCAAATCTTCAGGAATGAGAAACCCGGTTTCTTCCTATCCATATTTCATATGGAGTCTGTCCAACAGATCTTGACGGAACCTTATTCAAAATAAGTAATGCACTGTTCAATGCGTATCCCGTGAAGGAAATTGATAGCTCAATGCGACTAATCATTAACCTAACCATGTCCAACAAAGTCTGGTTTCTCCGTTCGAACACACCACTCGATTGAGGTGTTCCGGGAGGAGTCAACTGTGAAAGAATATCATACTCTTTCAAGTAATCAAGAAACTTATTGCTTAAGTATTTTTCCACCACGGTCCAATCGCAATGTATTAATACTTTTACCGGTCTGTTTTTCTACTTCGTGTCGAAACTCATTGATTATATCAAAAGTTTTCGACTTGTGTTTCATAAGATACACATAACCATAACGCGATGCAACATCCGTAAAGGTTACGAAGTATTTATATCCACTCCTAGCCTAGCTAGATATGGGCCCACTTACGTCATCATGAATGAGGGCTAACAGCTCGATGGCTCGTACACCTTTACCAATAAAAGGCGATTTAGGAACTTTGCCTAATGAACAAGATTCGTAGACATCATTTGAATTAGGATCAAATCCGTCCTAGTATCCACCCTGTGAAAGTGTGGATATACGAGTCTTGTTAATGTGTCCCAGACAATAATGCCACAAATCAGTCTCATCTGATTAATTTAGTTTGAGCCATTTTTTTGTCTTGTTATATGTATGAGATTTGTTTATATTCAAAATATAAATAATGTTATTCACATCTAATGTGTATATCTTAATATCATCTTTATAAACAAAACACTCAGTGTTCTGGAACATTAAGGTATACCCGCAACAGGTTAAATTAGATATAGAGATAATGTTTCTAGCCAAACTAGGTACATTATAACAGTTTCCTAATTTAAGTACATGCCCAAAGGGCAATTCCAAAACTTAGGCTCCCACAGCCAAAATAGCGACTCTCATCCCATTTCTGACTCACAGTTCAATCTCATCTGAAGCTAGTCTATTGCTAATCAGCAGATCCCGCACATCAGTACATATGTATGTACCACATCCAGTATTAAAAATCCAATTTTAAAACCAGTAGTGGACATGTTTATAACAAACATACCTGAAGCCGGAGCCTTGCCCGTCTTCTTTTCCTTCATGTCTACCTTGTCCATACAGCAGTCACGCTTCTAGTGACCCCATTTGACATAGTTTAGGCAGACATCTTGGGATATGTCATTTGTCTTCCCAGAAGACTGTGATGTTTTGCCTTTCCCCTTTTTTTCACACCCCCAGAAGCCTTCAGCCAAGCCTTGGCCTTCTGGGATGTCGAAGTAAGATACGCCTTGCGCTTCTTGCCATTTTGGAAGCTCTGGCTCTGCTTCCTTGAGCATAGCCATTAACTTTCCAAGAGTTTTCTCTTGGTTCAAGATGAACCCGCCCCAGATTTCGGGCAGAGACTATAAGATCAAATCTATGGAAGTCTCGACCTCGTAAGTAATGCCCAGCTAACCTAGCTATTCGATGTCAGCAATCATCTGCGACACCTAGTGCTCGAAAAATGTGCCCTCTGACATACGTGAGCGAAAGAGCTTCTTTTGTACTTTTAAGATCTAAGGTTAGATCTATAAAGATCCTTTGATTTCAACATCATGGTATAGGGATCTAATCCTTAGTTTTGACGATGAAATTAAGGAGTCATTGCGGCAAACCTGATGGATTGAGCACTAAATTTTTCATCACGATGAGTCTTCCAAAACTCATGCTCTACTATTTGCTCAACTCAGGGCTTAGGCCCGAAAGGTTTCTCTATCCAATAAGGTAACTTCTCATCTCTCAGAACTATTCTGAGATTCATTTCCAATCTGGAAAATTATGCCGTTAAAGACATTTTTCACCTATGATTATGTCCCTTAACGCTAATCTTCCAGTCATCTTGATTGCTATAGTCTAACTATCTGGTCAATGATTTTGGGTACACTCAAAATGTAATGGTTACTATAGTCCAACTATATAACCAACTGCAAGTTGAGTAATGTGTTATAAAGTCTAACTGTTCAAAGAAAGCAATATTTAATATTACTCCAACTAATATATTTATAACAACGATAAATAAAATAAAAGAGCGCGTGTTGGCAAGAATCTAAATGAAATTGCAAATTTAATACTTGCCTCCCACTATTTTTCGGCGAGCCTCTAACCCTATGTGGAGTACTCGGGAAACCTAGTTTCCTAGTGGGCTAGAATCCCGTTAAATAACACACAACCTTGACTTTGGCCAATAAGTTGTATGAAACTTAACTAGGTAGATCTCTAAGATCAATTGGATCCCATCTAATTCCTAGATCCAGTAGGTGGACCTCCAAGTCCGAAACATATATCCAAATATATAAATATATCCAATATATTTCCTAACATTTTCCTCTAAATCAACTAAGCCTTGGCTTTGGCTCAACAAGCTTAAAGATTTTAGTTAAGCGTGACCCATTGACAATGAGAAAGCTTCGTAATCGAAGTCGATGAACAAGAAGTGACATTGACTTTGGCCAACAAGTCACAACCGCCCAAGACATACGATATGGAACAAAGATTACGCGGTTCAAAAACATCCGCGATAGACAAATGTCTTGACTTTGGCCAACAAACCAATGCCAATCTTAGATCTTGAGAGAGAACCACTCAATGGAAGGAAAACGCTTAATATTGTTTGAGGGTTTTTCGCGTAAATTGGCAACCAATTTATTATCTTTGATTAGGTCTCATCATACACCCTTAAGCATGCATTCTAAAAGCATAATAAGGCACAAAATAAATTAATAATGATATGCGGATGGATATATAATAAATTTTATTCCTAGAAAAATCTCTCTCTTTATTCTCTCCCGCTAGCATTATTCATACTTCTATCCAATTACATAATACTTCTAAAGAAACCTCATTTACATTGAGGGGAATTGCTGAGAAGAGAAATACAATGAGAATAGAGATAATAGGCTGGACACGCAGGTCTAATTTAATAAATTCTAAATTTATTACAACAATTTCCAAAATTGCCATCACCCTTCTAATATCCATCCGATATACATTATTCATACAATACATCCATGTATTCACACAAAGCATGTTATTCAATCAATCTAATCCAATTAATTAATCTTTGAATTAATAATCATCCAATGTTCAAACAACGATTTGATTTGCATGAGTCCAACTCTTTTAAGAATAAATACTCAAAGTACGTATTTTTGAATTATATCGAACTATAATTTTAAATCCAATTTAAATTGTATCCAATACTAATTCATATTTAATTCCAAAATAAATAATTACACTTTAAAAGGTGCCTTTTAGACTTGGATTCCAAATCCAATCTTTATGGGTCTCAAATACCCAATTAGTATCCAATACTATTCAATTAAAGTCCAATGGGCTTTTAATTAATTCTTTAGGCATGAGCTTTGGCAATTATGGATCAAACTTAAGATGCCAAGGCCCAATTAGGAATCACTATATGCCATAAAATCAATTTTGGCCCATTAGGCCCAATTAAATTGTTAAAGGTCCAACTATTATATTTGGACTTTATGGAATGGTTTTAGGCCCATTTGGATCCAATCCAATTGTCCTAAACCAAGTTTGGCCCAACCAAGCCCATTAAGCCCAATTATAATAAATTAAATTAACACATTATTTCAAATTACATATTAATTTAATTAAAGTGCAATTAACATAATTAATCAACTAATCTAATGTTTCCAAAATACTAATTAAATCAATTAATCATGCTCATTAATTCCAATTCGTGTCCAACACAAATTGAAGCAAAACAACTCATTCCAACATGCTTAGGGTTCAAGGCAATTTAGGGAAATAATATCCAAATTTTATTTCAATCAAATTAAATCAACAATCAATATTCATTTCATGCTTTAAACATATCCAATAGTCTAAAATCAAAAAATCACCATGATACAACTAGGGTTTATATTCGGCCAAGGGGTATATTTTGGGGAGAATTAATCCAATCAATTTTTTCACAAAATCAAAGATGCACAAATCCAATTCATTATCATACAAACATAACCCAACAACCAATTTAGGCAAATCATGCTCCAAACACAAAATCCCAAATTAAAGTATATGAACCCTTTATTCAAATCAAACTTAGGATGGCTCTGATACCATTGTTAGTGTTCCTAGAACATGCCAAAGATCTCTAAGAATGATTCGTGTGTGAAAATTACCAAAGAGAGTTGCGGAAATTACTTACTTTGATTGGATGAGTTTCAAAACTTTTCTTTGTTGTATGGAAGCTCCAAGCTTTGAATAGAGTTCTAAACCCTTGGGTGAGTTTCCCTATCACCTTTACTTGACCCCTTTAAGTGCTAGCTTTGAACAAAATGAAAGAAAAAATTCTCCTCCAAGCTCCATTGTGTTCGGCAATTGAGAGGTTTTTGGGAGAGAATGAATAGTATATTTTGATTTCAAACATCTAACACACAAGTCAACTTCCAAAATTGATATATGATTTAATTTCAAAAATTAAAATAATGAAGTGTGTTGGTTTGGTTTGAGTGTAGAAAAAGCAATCCAAGTTTTTACTCAACCAATTACCAAATTCCATCAAATGTCAAACACATTGATGTAAGTTGGTGGGCCCCACTTTAAATTCCAAATTTAAGTCGGACAATCCAACACGCAACTTCACTCGGACCTGGGTTCGTTTAATTCCGAATTAATTGAATTCGTCGTTGCGACTTAATTAAATCCAATTTAATTAAATAATTATGTCTTGCAAAATTATTATTAAAGTCGCTTACGAATTAATTCTAAATTAATTCGTTCACTTGAATTAAAATTGTAATTCTGCGTTGAAAACTAATTTCAATTAATATATCTAATATATTATTTTAGCCCAATTAATTAAATAGTAAAATCTAATTTCACTATTAAATTCATTTTGCCGATTAATTCTAAATTAATCGTGTTCTCTCTTCTCGACGAATTTAATCCCAGATAAATTCTCAACGTAATTAATCCCAAATTAATTCTTTCTCTGATAATTAATTCCTAGATTAATTATTATCTTAATTAATCCCATATTAATTTTCTCTCTCATAATTAATCCCATATTAATTCTTGTTCGAGTCAAATATCATTGGTGAATCTTTGGGAAGCGACCCAAGAGATCCCTGGATATGTTGGCAGTAAATACGGTCATCGGACTATCCAAACACATGTGTACCCGGTACTACGTTCTTACCGATTTATAAGACACGGTTAGCTTCTAGCAAAGCACCGTGCCTACCCAATTCTCTAGAAATATTCTTTAAAAGAATATATAATCTTTATCAGGCGTAGTATACAGTGTATTGCGTATTACGATCTAGTATCAGATGTCACATGATAGGTCTGGGGCTGGAATTATGTCTGCCTCGTACGAAACATATATCAGATCATTGGCAACTAGTCTCTATAATCGGATAATCATGACCTAGTCATATTATCCCGATGACTGCAGTACTTAAGAGTACCAGTTTCGTATCCTACGTGATCATCATCTCCATATGACTGAAGTGATACTTCCATCTTGACATCACACCCAATACACTACGATTCTCAATATACCCAGAAGTGGCGTACACATAACATGTTAAAGCCCCACACGACCAAAACCAAAGTATATTGATTGTCGCAAGTATTAGCGATGCAAGTCTCAAGTTAAGACAAAATACACCTACCCCGATTTGGATTCCTATAGACACATAGTCATACTACCAATGGGATTCCAAAGGGTTTATCCAGAACAAAGCTATTCTCGTACCATCGGTAAATAGAACCTCTTATCACACTTGCATAAGTATCTAATACTTAAATATATGAGAACTATGTCGTTACGCTTCCATAACGCGTACAAGTGCAATACTAGCCTATTCTACATTATCGATGTCCAGTCTCGATAATACTACGACTAGGGATATTTAATGATTAAACCTTCGTGGATTAATACTGTCTCATATCTTATTAATCTGGTACTAATCATATGGATTTTTATCATTTATATATCCAGGTAATCCAATTACAAATGATAAAAGAGCAATTTCCTTTGTCACATAGTTAATTTTGTATAAGAACATCATGTCCTTTACAAAATAGTGATGCTATGGGTCATAATTTTCCAACACGTACCAATTGAGCAATTAAAGATCTGTTGGTTAATGTTGATATTAAACTATATTTTAGCTAAAGAATGCAAAGTGGCGTTCTTGGGTGATTTCTTCGAATGAGAAATCAGTTGTTGTTTCTTTTTTGAAGAAGTTCATTCTAGAATGACCCTAGAGTTTGTATTATGCTAAGATCATAGTTTGATATAGTAGCTTATGGAGCCTATTGTAGACTCAGATAAGCTTTCCGAAAACCTGTGTTCTCTAATTTTGATACAGTCATATTGTCTGATTTTATCAAAGCATAGAGAATACATATTTGTTACTAGGGTCAGTGAGAGCGTACAAATTTCTTTCTAGTGTTATATATATCCTAACTACATCATCATTATTAAAGTAATAATGAATTTTTGTAAAGTAAAACGTTTACTTAAGTCTTCTTTTCTCTGTGAAAGCAGTGGGAGTTGTTTCTAATGTATTTGATATAAAGTTTTATATATGATATAAAACAAGAGACTTATGAGAAACTCCCATTAGTCGTGCATTAGATATGATCTAATAAAGGACACAGTAAGACTGTCTGTATGACATTTAGTATAATTGTTTGACAGTTAACGTGTCTTTTATATATATAGTATTAATCTTTCATATATGGTGATTCCTTTTGTCGAAAGAGAAATTGATTAGAATGTCTAGTCAATATTATGCATCATAGGATGATGACGTAATGAATACTATATTATGTACGATTAAAGATATCAATTTAATCAAAATTGTTACGAGTTATTTTGATATGCCACAGACCATATGATGGATCTTGAGACATGTTCTTTGTGATTTTTTATGATATTAAAAATAAGTTTCTTATTCATGGAGAATTTAGTCTGCAACCATAAGGTCATATTAGTTTTGATCCTAATTATGACATTAGATGGTCTATGTCATATAAAGTCAGAAAAGATACAGTGGGAGTGTCACCATTGATTCTACTATACTAGTGGAATCAGTTGCAACTTATGAAGTATCGACTTTTGAAGTTGCATAATGACCCTATAGATTAGAAGTTTGATATTAGTATAGTGCTTGCGGTTGTTGTTGGGTTTTCTAGGTCAAACCAAGATCAATTTAAGCATTTATCAGTGTGAATACGACAAAGTAAAGTTGCGGAATACTCAAATTGATCGGCTTTTGCGATGCGAGGAACAACAACAATTTTCTTCAAGCTCCTTGAAGCTCTCGGCTTTGGCATCCATTTGTGCTCCATTTATGTCCTTCAAGCTACAAGCTTTGAGTGTGCATTCCATGCTCATGAATGGATTTCCCTATCACCTTTGTATGACTCCTAATGTGTGCTAGCACCTTGGAAATTTTGCCATAAAATTTCCCTTAATGTTCTTACATCTCTCGGCTTTGAAGGAGAAGGAGAGAAGAAATTTTGGCCCTTGGCCGAATGGAGATGGAAAGGAGAGAAGTGAGATGAGTTGGTTTGTGTTTCTAAAACAATTACCAAAAAATTGATTTCCAAAATTTCGTATATGGCTTTCAAAAAGTCAAACAAAGTTTGGAGCCAAAAATGGCAATTAATGCCCTCAACAACTCACATCACTCAAAAGTGACTAGACATCACATCACTCAAAGTGACAAGACATCCATCACTTGAATGACTAATGATGTGACGCTTGATGTGACTTGTGGGCCGCACTTGAATTCGAAATGCGAGTGGGCCCGAAAACACTCTCGGGCTCGGGTTCGCTAATTCCGAATTAACGAATTCTCCGTTGCGACGTAATTAAATCAAATTTAATTAAATAATTATGCCTAACAAAATCACATAGTCAAATTTAATTAAATAATTATAGACACAAAGTCATACTACCAATGGAATTCCGAGGGGTCTATCCATAGCGAAGCTGTTTCCGTACCATGGGTAAACACAACCTCCTATTACACTTGCATGAGTATCCAATACCCAAATATATGAGAACTATGTCGTTATGCTCCCACAATGCGCACAAGTGTACTACTAGTCTATTCCGTATTATCGATGTCCAATCTCGATAATACTACGACTATGGATTATTTAATGATTAAACCTTCGTGGATTGATACTGTTCCAGGAACGTAATGCTTGCTTCAATCCATACATAGATCGAATCAACTTGCAAACCTTGTTTGCTCGTTTTGATACGACAAAACCGTCAGGATGTTGTAAACATCCTCAAAAAGGTTTTCATTTAAGGAAAGCGATTTTGACATCCAGCTGCCATATTTCATAAATAAAACATGCAGCATTATCAAGAATTATCCAAATGGATTTAACCATGGCAACGAGTAAAAGGTTTCGTCGTAATCGACACAATGTTGATAACGATACCTTTTCGCTACAAGCCTAGCTTTGTACGTTGGTATGTTTCCATCCATGTATGTCTTCCTTGAAGACTTATATAGTACCAATATGCACAATGCCTTCTGGTACAACAACTAGTGTCTAAACATAGTTGGTATACATGGGATCCATTTCGGACATCATGGCACTTTGCCATAATATGGAGTCGATACCTCGTATCACTTCCTCATACGTAGTCAGTTCATATTCCTCAAAAAGATTGACATCTTTACGAGGTGAGATCATAAACCCATACCTCCCAGGTTGTTTTCTGACTCTCTCCGACTTACGCGGTTCTTATGTATTCGAAGATTATTGGTATAGTTTCATCCCTGATGAACTATTTATGTTCCGTTAAGGAATCGGTGCCTGGAACAGTATTACTCAGATTTTCATCGAGTTTTACTTTCCTCCCACTTACCACTGCATATAGGTATTCCTCTTAGGAAAACCGCATGGTGATCAACAATTACATTATTCTCGTGTGAGTTGTATAAGTACTATACTTTCATTTCCCTAGGATAACCTACAAATTAGGCACTTATCTGATTTGGGTTCTAGTTTGTATCATCCAAACATATGCCCATCATTCCCAAATCTTCAGGAATGAGAAACTCAGTTTCTTTCCTGTTCATATCTAATATGAAGTCTGTCAAACAGATTTTTTTTTTTTGGAACCTTATTCAAAATAAGTTTTGCACTGTTTAATGCGTATCCCTTGAAGGAAAATGGTAGCTCAGAGCGACTCATGATTAACCTTATCATGTCCAACAAAATTCGGTTTCTCTGTTCGGACACACCGCTCAGTTGAGGTGTTCCAGTAGGAGTCCACTGTGAAAAAATACTATACTCTTTCAGGTAATCGAGAAACGTATTGCTTAAGTATTTTCCACCATGGTCTAACCGTGACGGTTTTAATACTCTAGCCGATCTGTTCGTCTACTTCGTGTCGAAACTCTTTTAATTTATTAAAAGTTTCCGATTCGTGTTTCAAAAGAAACACATAACCATAACGCGATGCCACATCCGTAAAGGTTCCGAAGTATTTATATCCACCTCTAGCCTAGCTAGACATGAGCCCACTTACGTCACTATGAACGAGGGCTAACAGATCGGTGGCACTTACACTTTTACCAAGTAAAAAGTGTTTTAGGCACTTTGCCTAATAAACTAGATTCGTAGACATTATTTGAATATAATCAAATCTGTCCTAGTATCCACTCTTCGAAAGTATGGATATATGATTCTTGTTAATTGTGTCCCAGAAAACAATGCCACAAATAAGTCTCAACTGATTAATTCAGTTTGAGCTATTTGTTTGTCATGTTATACGTTTGAGATTCATTTATATTCAAAATATAAATATTGTTATTCACATCTAATGTGTTTATCTCAATATCATCTTTATAAAATAAAACACTTTAGTGTTCTAGAATATAAAGGTATACCCGCAATGGGTTAAACCCTGATACAAAGATAATGTTTCTAGTCAAACTAGTTACATTGTAACAGTTTCCTAATTTAAGTACACACCCAAAGGGTAGTTCCTGAACTTAGGTTTCTACGGTTAAAACAGCGACTCTAGTCCCATTTCTGATTCGTAGATCAATCTCAACTGAAGTCAGTATCCTGCTAATCAGCAGATTCTGCACAACAGTACATATATATGTACCACATTTAGTATCAAAATCCAATTTTGAAACTAATAATGAACATATTTATGACAAACATATTTGAAGTCGGAGCCTTGCCCCTCTTCACTTCCTTCATGTATTCCTTGTCCATACGGAAGTCACCCTTCCAATGACCCCGTTTGCCACAATTTAGGCAGACATCTTGGGATATGTCATTTGTCTTCCTAGAAGACTTTGATGATTTTGCCTTTGCCCCTTTTAGAAGCTCTGGCTCTGCCTCCTTGAGCACATCCATCAACTCTCCAAGAGTTTTCTCTTGGTTCATAATGAACCTGCCCAAGCTTTCGGGTAGAGACTATAAGATCAAATCTTTGGTAGTCTCGGCCACGTAGGTAATGTCTAGCTAACCTAGCTGATCGATGTCAGCAATCATCTGTGACACCTAGTGCTCGACAGATGTATCATCTGACATACGCGAGCTAAAGAGCTTATTTTCCAATTTGTACTTCTAAGATCTAAGAATAGATCTTTGAAGATCTGTAATTTCATCATCATGGTACAAGGATCTAATCCTTAATTCTGACGAAGAAATTAAAGTGTCATTGCATTAAGTATAAAGGATTGAGCACTAAAGTTATCATCACCATGAGTCATCCAAAACTCATGTTCCACTATTTTCTCAACTCCGGGCTTAGGCCCAAGATGTTACTCTATAAAATAGAATAACTTCTCAGTTCCTAGGACTATCCTGAGGTTCTATTCCCAATTTGAAAATTAAAGCCGTTTAAAGATATTTTCTCCTAGGATTATGTTTTAAACGCTAATCTTTCAGTTATCTTGATTGCTATAGTCCAACTATCCAATCAACGATTTCAAGTACTATTTAATATAATGATTACTATAGTCTAACTATATAATCAACTATAATTTAATTTGTTAAATTCAAATATATTGATTACTATAATCCAATTATATAATCAACTATAATTTGAAGTAGTTTGAATACAGTCCAACTGTTTAATTAAAACAACGATTAAATATTAGTCCAACTAATATATTAATTTACGTAATGACGAAAAATTGAAATGAGCGCATATTGGCAAGTAACTAAACAAAATTGCAAATTTAATACTTGCCTCCCACTATTTTTCGGCGAGCCTCTAACCCTCTGTTGAGCTCGGGAAACCTTATTTCCTAGTGGGCTATGATCCCGTTAAATAACACACAACCTTGACTTTGACCAACAAATTGTATGATATTTAACTAGGTATATCTCTAAGATCAATTGGATCTCATCCAATTCCTAGATCCAGTATGTGGACATCCAAGTCCGAAACATATATCTTATATATGCCAATATATCCAATATATTCCCTAACCTTTTTCCTCTAAATCAATTAAGCCTTGGCTTTGGCACAACAAACTTAATGATTCCAGTTAAGCGGGACCCATTGACCTTGGAAAGCTTCGTAATCGATGTCGATGGACAAGAAGTGATCTTGACTTTGGCCAAAAAATCACAACTTAGACAAGACATGCGATATGGAACAAAGCTTTCATAATTCAAACACATCCGCGATGGACAAAGGCCTTGAATTTGGCCAACAAACCAGTGCCAATCTTGGATCTTGAGAATGAATCATTCAATGGAA
Source organism: Zanthoxylum bungeanum (assembly GCA_019454045.1). Taxonomy (NCBI): domain Eukaryota; kingdom Viridiplantae; phylum Streptophyta; class Magnoliopsida; order Sapindales; family Rutaceae; genus Zanthoxylum; species Zanthoxylum bungeanum. Next base: position 162,841 of record SKCR01024365.1, on the reverse strand, counting down.
GGAAAAACGCTTAATATGTTTTGAGGGTTTTTCACGTAATTGGCAACCAATTAATTATCTTTGTTAGGTCTCATCATACACCCTTAAGCATGCATTCTAAAAGCATAATAAGGCGCGTAAATAAATTTAATAATGATATGCGGATGGATATTTAAACACATTATTCCTAGAACAAATCTCTCTCTTTCCTCTCTCCCGCTAGCACAAATCTTTACTTTTACCCAATTATATAACACTTCTAAAGAAACCTCATTTACATTGAGGGGAATAGGTGAGAAGAGAAATACAAAGAGTCAAGAGGTAATAGGCTGGACATGCAGGTCCAATTAATAAATTCTAAATTTATTACAACAATTTCCAAAATTGCCCTCACCCATCTAATATCCATCCGATATACATTATTCATACATCGCATCCATGTATTCACACAAAGCATGTTATCAATCAATCTAATCCAATTAATTAATCTGAAATTAATGACCATCCAATGTTCAAACAACGATTTGATTTTGCGTGAGTCAAACTCGTTTTAAGAATTAGTACTCAAAGTACGAACTCTTGAATTATATCAAACTACAATATTAAATCCAATTTAATTTGTATTTAATACTAATTCATTTATTTAATTCTAAATTAAATAATTACACTTTATAATGTGCATTTACGACTTAGATTCTAAATCTAATCATTACGGGTCTCAAAGCCCAATTAACATCCAATGTCAATTTAATTAAAGTCCAATGGGCTTTCAATTAATTTCTTAAGGCATGGACTTTGGTCAATATGGGTCAAACCCAAATACCAAAGCCCAATTAAGGAATCACCCTTATTTGCCAAGAAACCAATTTAGGCCCATTAGGCCCAATTAAAATTAAGGTCCATTTTAATTATATTTGGACTTTATGAATATGGTTTTGGGCCCAATTGGATCCAACCAATTAGCCTAAACCAAACTTGGCCCAACCAAGCCCATTAAGCCCAAATACAACTTTTACAAGCCCAATTCCAAAATAAAGCCCAATTAATTTAATTACAAAATTCCAAATTTCACAATTAAATTAATCAAAGTGTAGCCATAATTAATTAGTCAAATTAATATTTCCAAAACACCAATTTACACAATTAATTATGCTTATTATCATCAACACATGTCCAACATTATTGAATCAAAAATCAATCATTTTTCATGCTATATAGTAACGGCATTTGGGGAATTTTTGTCCGATTTCGATTTTAATCCAATTAAATCCTAAATCAATATTTCCCAAGTCTTTCAAACTCATCCAATGATTCAAAAAACAAAAATCACCATGACATTTTAGGGCATCAAGTTTCGGCCAAGCCAACTAATTAGGAAAAATTTGATCCAATTCAATTTTCATCAAATTGACCATGCATAACACTATGTTATCATCATTCAAGCATATTCCAACAATCAATTTCATCAAAGCATGCTCAAATCAATTTTACCCAAGTTTTACCCTAATTCGTTTTCATGCTTAAAAACCATTCTGATACCATTGTTGGGTTTTCTAGGTCAAACCAAGATCAATTTAAGCATTTATAAGTGTGAATACGACAAAGTAAAGTTGCGGAATACTCACATTGATCGGCTTTTACGATGCGAGGAAAAAAAAATTCTTCAAGCTCCTTGAAGCTCTCGGCTTTGGCATCCATTTGTGATTCATTTATGTCCTTCAAGCTCCAAGCTTTGAGTGTACATTCCATGCTCATGAATGGGTTTCCCTATCACCTTTGTATGACTCCTAATGTGTGCTAGCACCTTGGAAATTTTGCCATAAAATTTCCCTTAATGTTCTTACATCTCTCGGCTTTGAAGGAGAAGGAGAGAAGAAATTTTGGCCCTTGGACGAATGGAGATGGAAAGGAGAGAAGTGAGATGAGTTGGTTTGTGTTTCTAAAACAATTACCAAAAAATTGATTTCCAAAATTTCGTATATGGCTTTCAAAAAGTCAAACAAATTTTGGAGCCAAAAATGGCAATTAATGCCATCAACAACTCACATCACTCAAAAGTGACTAGACATCACATCACTCAAAGTGACAAGACATCCATCACTCAAAGTGACTAATGATGTGACGCTTGATGTGACTTGTGAGCCGCACTTGAATTTGAAATGCGAGTGGGCCCGCAAACACTCTCGGGCTCGGGTTCGCTAATTCCGAATTAACAAATTCTCCGTTGCGACGTAATTAAATCAAATTTAATTAAATAATTATGCCTAACAAAATCACTATTCACATCGCTAGCGAATTAATTCTAAATTAACTCGTTCGCCCGTATTAAAATCTATTTTAATTCCGCGTCGAAATCCAATTTCGTATAATATATCGAATATATTATTTTATCGATTAATTCCAAATTAATCGTTCTCTCTCTTTAAATAATATTTTATCCCAGATAAAATATCTCCGTAATTAATCCTAGATTAATTTTCTCTCTCTAATAATTAATCCCAGATTAATTAAGTGTGAGTCATACGTCATCGGTGAATCTTCGGGAAGCGACCCATGAGATCCCCGGATATGTTGGCAGTAGATCCGGTCGTCGGACTATCCGAACATGTACGTACCTAGTACTATGTTTTTACCGATTTACAAGACATGGTTTACTTCTAGCAAAGCACCATGCCTACCCAATTCTCCAGAAAAATTCTTAAAGGAATATGTGATATGTATCAGGCGTAGTATACGTAGTATTGCGTATTGCGATCCAGTATCGGATGTCACATGCAAGGCCTGTGGCTAGAATTGTGTCTACCCCGTACGAAGCATATGTCGGATCTCTGGTAACTAGTCTCTATAATCGGATAATCATGACCTTGTCATATTATCCTGATGACTGCAGTACATAAGAGTAATAGTTTCGTATCCTACGTGACCATCATCTCCACTATGACTGGAGTGATACTTCCATCTCGACATCATACCCAATACACTACGATTCTCAATATACCCATAAGAGGCGTACACAGAACTGGTTAAAGCCCTGGACGACCAAAACCAAAGTATATTCATTGTCGCAAGTATTAGCGGTGCAAGTCTCAGGTTAAGACCAAATAAACCTACCCTGATTCGGACTTCCATAGACACATTGTCATACTACCAATGGAATTCTGAGGGGTCTATCCAGAGCGAAGCTGTTTCCGTACCATCGGTAAACACAACCTCATATTACACTTGCATGAGTATCCAACACCCAAATATATGAGAACTATGCCGTTATGCTCCCACAATGCGCACAAGTGTAATACTAGTCTATTCCGCATAATCGATGTCCAATCTCGATAATACTACGACTATGGATTATTTAATGATTAAACCTTCGTGGATTGATACTGTCTCATATCATCTCAATCTCGAACTAATCATAAGGACCTTTTATCATTTATACATCTTAGTAATCCAATTACAAATGATAAAAGAGCAATTTCCTTTGTCACATAGTTAATTTGTACAACAACACCATGATCTGTACAAATAGTGAAGTTATGGGTCATAATTGTCCAACAGTTGTCTTATAGTATTTGGATTTGATCTTTAAATACATAGACAACTCAGTAGCTATAGCACATTACTGATATAGCGTCTGAGTCATATTGATGTGGAATTTGGATTCTACAAAATATGAATGGTGCTGGCTAAGGAAAACGATTGAGTTTGTTGGACGGACTCAATTTGTTAAAGTGGGCTTACTTGTTGTTGCCTACCTTTTGAGTGCAAGGTGAGCTATTAAGGTCCATGAGTATGCGATACACATTAAGATGTGTATAGGATACCATGGATTGGAACTAGAGCAAGTGGGAGAAATTGTTAGGGTTGGTGCTCAGAGTGCCAATCCGGATCGTATTTATGTCCGATTCATAAATACGAGCAATTTTATATTCCATAATATTACTAATTTAATGGTAGCACCATTGTCTTTTATACACTTATTCGATCTAATTACGATTAGATATCTGATTATGATTAGATCAAAACTAAATCTGGTTTAGTGATACGTGTATATTAGACAAAGACCCTAGGATTTACAATGTAGTGCGCAGTTACAACGTAGTTTGTAATTGACATTGGGAATAGTACTATAAGATGTATATCCTTAAATAAAGTTCATGGTCAATATTTACTAACACGGGTCGGTTAGTAAAATCCACTGAGACCAATACATGTCGTAAATCGTGACTTGGTCCGATGGTTTATCCCAGTGAACCATGAGTCTCGGGAGACTCGTATAGACATGTAGGTGTTTATTTGATAAGACACTGAACGACTCACTGAAGATTTCCTAATAGATGGTACATCAACGTCAATAGGAATCTTCTCGAGTTGAGCAAGCATAGTGGTCATTCGACTTGAGATACCACAATGGGATATATGAGTTATCCTCCACACTTTGATGGTAGTCACGTCACCGATCTATTTAAATCGGACCTCCACATGTTTGTTCGGTGTGGACTGATGCTCATGATATCCAGTGAGTATCAAGATAGGATCCGTCAGTCCTGTGTACAGGGCATATGCATCCTCACGTGTTTACGATCTAGTAAATCCATGGATGTGGTATAACTTCGGAAACCAGTTCCAAGTGTTATTTAGAGATCGTAAATTAAAAGTCGACTATATTATACCGAATGGGTTGGACGTTTTTATCTATACCCCAGGTATGATATCGATAGCATGTGACGGAGGGATTATACGTATGCAATGACCTCGACTTACATAGTTTAGAGAGATTATCTGTGGTCGTCATAATCTATAAGTGGGTGGATTATGGACACGAAATTGGATTTCGTGACAGATAAACCTAAACTTATAGAGTCCCACAATATGAAGTGTACTCGTTGAGCACTTGGACAACGCGATATGAATAATAATGATTATTCATAATACTTCACCGGATTAAATGAATTGATTCGGGTCGTTTAATCGGTTAAATGATAACACATGCATAAGGGCAATTTTTGTCAATTGTAATTATTATGTATTTGTATTTAATACATAATACAATTAGATACACATTAATTATTCATAAAATGAGATTTTGACACATGTCATTAATATATGTATTTTTTATTTATTATAAATAAAATTACATATATAATAATAATTATATTAATTTATTATTTGAATATTTAATTTTTAAATATTTAAATGATTAATTAATTAAACTTTTTCTATAAATGTTATGAAATTTGTCCAATTATTATTGGTTTACATGGCATGATTTAATTATACTTTATGTGTGCAATTTTGATTGGATAGCGTAAAGTTTAATTATGATTTAATTTGATTAAATTACAAATTGACAAAAATAACCCTACAAAGTCGATTTCACCATTTTAAAAATAGAAAAATTTTGTTTTCTTCTTGACTTAATCTACCATTGCCGAGAGTTCCAAGTGAAATGGATTTCAAGCTTGTTTGATGAATCAAGTGAAAGCAAAGAAGAAAATCAAAGAAAAAGCTTAGGAAAATTAAGGATTAAAGGTAAATCATCTACTCCCTAAGCTTAGAAATTTTGTTTTATGTTTCTTGAAGATCTATTGAGATCTAGGGTTTCTTATTTGTTATAAAATTTGGTGCTTTTGGTTATGGTGGATAGATTGGAAGAAGGTGAAACATGTGTGAATTATTTTGGATGGAATTAGTGTAATTAGTGTCCAATTTTATCATTTGATGATTTGTTGCCATTCTAGAGTGTTATGACCACACTTGTAATGCCTAGAATTGTTCTTGGGCGATCAATATGTGGTGACTTGAATTGGTGTTGAGATTAATTTGATTAATGTTGAAAAATTGGATTTAAAGCATTAAATTAGGCATTTTCAGTTTCTGGATCAGACCTGGGATTGTTCTATTTTTTATGATGAAAATGATGTCTTATGAATGTATTGGATGTGTTTTGGGAGTTGGAACAATTTCCGGAAAGTGTTTCAGAGTTGAAATAAGCGAAAACAGCGTTACCGGGTGACTTTTGAGCCAACCGGGTAACAGCTGTCCAAAAAGTGAGTTCGTCACTGTTCGGGCAGCCCATGAACTGCCCTAACACTATTGGGGCTGACTTGGGCAGTATCCATAAGTGTCGGGTGGTCGGTTCGGTCAAAAACACGTTTTACGTCATTTTGCGGAAAAATATTTTTTCGTAAAAGTTTCGCGACGTTTCTTTTATATTTATGTCGCTATTTAATATCGAATAAATAGGTTTAGGTGAAATATGAATAAATTATTCATATTAGATATTGAATAATTTATTTGGTTATTTGAAAAAGTTTTAAATTACGATTTCGCCTGAACCGCGCTTCCGCCGCGCGCCCGCGCCCATCGCCCGAAACCCCAACATGTGGATTATTTTTGCCTTTTTATTACAATTTTTTTCTCTGATGTCTCCTTTAGGTTATTTTCAGACTTCGATGGTTCTCTCCATGGAAAAATATGTCGTCTCACAACCGATTCAAATCCTCTTTGACGGTCATAATTATGTCCTATCGGCCGAAGCTATGTGCAGCTTTCTCAAGGGCCGTAAACTTTGGTGCTATATTACTAGTAATCTAACTGAAACGGACCAATACAAAACTGAGAGTGACAAAGATTTTGTTGATCTATTTGAAGATTGGAAAAGTCAGAATCACAAGATTATTACATGATTTCGCAACTCCTATGTACCTACTATCAATCTCCAATTTGGTTGCTTTAACACAACCAAGTCTCTATGGGATTTTCTTGCTCACCGTTATACAGCCACAGATTTATTTCATCAGTATCAGTTGATTTGTCACCTCCAGCAAACGTGTCAGGAAACTGATCAATCTATTACAAAATTTTATTCTCAGATGCAGTTTCTCTGAGATCAATTGACTCTCTTTGAGCCTCAATAAGACAATTATGCTGATGTTGTCAAATTCACAACTTACAGATTTCGCCAAAGACTGATTTAGTTTCTCATGGCTCTTGATACCAAGTTTGAACTCATTTAGGTCATGTTTTCAATAAATATTTTGATTGTATGCCTTGTTAATTGGGCAAGAAAACTACGTTATCTTTCAATAATAATACTTTGATTTCTTCTTCCCCCTTTGATCTGGTCCATTCTAATATTTGGGGTCAATCTTCTACTCATACTATGGGTGGTTCAAAGTATTTTGTGATTTTTATTGATGACTATTCTCGTTACACTTGGCAATATCTTAAGAAAAATCGCTCTGAACTCTCCTCCATTTATCAAACCTTTGCGAATATGGTTAAAACTCAATTCAATTGACCTATTAAAATTTTCTGAACTGATGATGCCATGGAATATAAGGACTCTGATTTTTTACACATTCTTCACCAAAATGGGTCATCGCTCTTTTCCCGGTACATCTCAACAAAATGGGAGAGCCGAACGCAAACACAAACATATTTTAGATATCTTTCGTGCCATTCCCATCTCTTCATCTTATCCTGAACGTTTCTGGGGAGAAGTTGCCCCCACTCGTGTCTACACCATTAATCGTCTTCCATCTTTTGTTCTAGCCAATAAATCCCCTTATGAAAAACTCCATGGTACACCTCCCAATTATAATATCCTTAAAGTCTTTGGTTGTGTTTATTCCGTCCTTCTTCAGCCTCATGAACACACAAAATTAAAACATTGGGCTCGATTATGTGGTTTCTTGGGATATGGCATTGAACACAAAGGTTATAGATGTTGGGATCCAATTTCCAATCGCCTATGTATCTCTCGTCATGTCACCTTTTTGGAAAATCATATGTTCTCCTCTATTTCCAAATTTCAATTTATCTCTTCCTTTCCTTATATCATCTTTAAGGATATCACTCTTAACTTGCTTCCCGATGATGAATTTGTTATGCCTCCCTCATATGATCATTCTACAACTGATCTCCCACTATCTGTATCGCCTATCGGATCCATCACTGACACCTACAACTCCCATTTGTCCTCTTCAGGTAATCCTCATTCTCTTCATCATTCTACTAGGGTGACAGAAATTCCTGTTAAACTTAAGGATTTCCATTGTTTCTCTACTACTCCCACTCAATATGAACCTCACTTTTACTCTGACACTAGTTTTATAACATCCTGCCTAAACCAGGATGCTACCGGCAAGAGACAGGCAAATCCTAACTCCATAAGCTTCTAACTCTGCCGAAATTTCAGCATGAACTCTGCTAAAAATGAGCAACCTAGATCAAGTCCAGCTCCTCTAAACAACCTATTGGGCCCGACACTAATAATATACACCAAATCAATAAACTCAAGACATAATAATTGGGCTCCGTGCCCGAAAATACGTATAAACAAAAACTTTTACAAATTTTAAACTTATACAACTAAACTTATAAACAACTCAATTACGTTACAAATAAACTCATAAATAACTTGACTCTTATACTCCCAAGACCTGGTGACTGGCTGACTGCAACGCTGCTATCCGGCTTCTCAAGCTTTGGTATCTGTGGTCGACCGATCAGGTCACCAACCTGCAAAACTCAAACACTGTAGTGATGTGAGTCATAAGACTCAATAAGTAACTATGCTCATTCCTTGAGCATCAAACACAAGCAAAGTCTGAATTCCATTTTATATAATCTGAACTTTTTGTGATCATGCACTTATATCACAGTCTGATTTATTTTTCTGATTCCTTATCCATTTATAAACTCATTACTAGTTACTAGTCTTTCTAACTATTCATACGTGAATTTTAAGCTATGTTTCTTATTTACAATCAACATCCATATTATACTTATTAAGTTCATATATCTCTAATCATCAAAATAAATTACATTACGCTCCTGCTGCACTATTCTGTTAACTTATTACTTACCTACTTACTTTTTGCTAATCTAGATTGGTTACTTACCATACTTATCTTTCTTTTATTTCTTTGAAATATCATCAAATCGGATTATAAAATAATCTTTCTATTAAACATCCAGCAAATTAACATTAACCATATAATCACACGCTAGTATCTTACAAACTGTTCCTTCTATGTAAACATATAATACACACAGACCTCAATCATAATCACATAAATATAATAATGCTATCATATTCCAATGTCAACTCTATGCATCTCGTACATTAACCATAAAGTATGATTTATATGCATAACCTATAAGTTGCAATGAAATTTAATTATGTCATACTTTTTAGAAAATACTTTCTGAAAACCTTTTTCTGAAATACTATTTTCTGAAAGTTTCTTTCTTTCTGAAAACTATTTGCTGAAAACTTCACTTGAAAAATCGGTTTTTGCTTTAAATTTCTGAATCTCTTATAAAACTGTTGTTTCTGGAAACTATTTCTAAAATCTATTTTCTGAAAACTGTTTACTAAAATCTGACTTTTGAAAACTATACTGATGATCTGAAAACTGTGTACTGAAAATCTGAAAACTACTCTGCGTCCAGGACCATAACTCAACTGGACGTCTCTCTGCACCTATGACCATAACTCAACTGGGTGTACTCTATGCCCAGAACCATAACTCAACGGGGCATCTCTAAAACTGGTGGTGCTCTACGTCCAGGACAACAGCTCAACTGGCAACGTAGAGCTCTACACCCAGGACAACAGCTCAACTGGCAGTGTAGCCACCACTAGGGACCAGGTACACGATCCTAAGCCGCCATCATGGCCCTACATGTGCACATGTTCTCTGTATCTGTCAATTCCAATTGTAAAAGTTACATACTGGGGTGAGTTTTTACCTCATGTCCCGGAAATCATAAAACCATATACTGTATATCTCAAAACTATAAGAAAAATATTTTCTGAAAAACATTACTTTCAAAAACATCTGAAACTCTTCTTTTAAAATATTTTGAATCCTCAATTCACTTTCTGAAAATCATAAACCACACATGCATGTTCATTTCTAATACTTTCTTTTACTCTAGCCATGCTTTATTATATGCTTATTCCATAGTACCACATAGGTTCATGCATATGTTCATGCACGTGTTTATGCATATGTACAAAGTGATTAACTATGTATTCTATTCCTTATATGCTTACATCTTGAATCGTCTCACATTATATATATTTATACTATTCTCAATATACTTTATATATGTATCTCATATACATGCTCAAGCTAACATGCACTATAACTTTCGTCTATAAACATATGCAAACTAATGTGTCTTTTCACACACAATGTCATATATTTATTAAGAATGCTTAAATCACATAACAATTTTCATAAAACTATATTCACATACTATAATACTTTACACTCTTCTTTGTTTTATCTGTTAGCAATTATACTTATATATAAACGTCGATTCCTATACCCAATTAAACTCGAAAATTGCTCATTCTACAAAACAAAATACGCAAACACTTCTCATACTAATTTACCAATTCCATATTTTACCTGTTTTTACACATTCAGAACCCTACTGCTATAATTTTTTTTTTTTATATATATATACTCAATTTACCAATTCTTCAACTGCTTACTCATATTAAATTTTCAATACATATGGACACACATACACAAGAAACTGAGATTCCACACCATATATATTATCATACGTACTTCTAATTATACCTCACAGTAACTGGAACATCCCATGAGAAATGAAACTATACATGGTAAGTCTCAAGTGTTTAATTTAGATAAAACACGAGAAATTTACGAAGCATAAATTAACCTTAGTGAATAATCTTCCACCCATCATTTTACACACTAAAAACATAACTAATAAACTAAACTTACCATATATCACACCATAGCATATTCTGAATCTGAAATATGAAAACAATTAGCAATTTTGTATCGGAACACTCTTACCAACCTTTTTCGGCCATAAATCCATTTCCACTCTTGAAAAGCCAATCGACATACACATGATTTACATCTAAGTAACGTTTTAAACAATTCAAATACCATACTCTTGCTCACAAATCAGCAGGACATACAAATTTTATATACCAACCACAATCAAACACTTTAGCCCCATCATGGCCGAAATATATCAAACACAAAGCATCTACTCAACATATTTTTATATCATGATTCCTACTCACCCCACTTCCAAGTTATCCTCTAACTCTTTTGGTTTCCTTTCAGATTCAAAATTTAGAACCAATAGAATCAAAACCCAAAATCCCTAAATTTTCAAGGCTACTGCTGATTCTCATTCTTTTGAATTGATTCAACTTCTTTGCATTCCATACTTAAAACTATGTTTAATTCGCTCAAGCATGATTCTAAACATTTTATTCAATCAATTATTTAATTTTTCTTTAACAAATTCAAATCCATCAAAACAAATAAATTCAAGGAAGTCACTGTTATAATGTACTTACCCATCGGATCTCTCTTTCTCAGTTTCTCTTTACTGCTTCAGCCCTCTCCCTCTTGCTCTCGGCTTCACTTGCCCTCTCTCTCCCTCTTTTCTGTTTTCTCGGCTTACTTCTTCCCAGTCTCTCTCTCGTCTTCTTCATCTTCCTTTAGTCCTTCTCGGTTTTGCCCTAGTCTTCTCTCTTTTTCTTCTCAGCTATTTTCTCTCTTTTGGCTTAATCCTTTTCTCTCCACTCTCTCCTCGGCCTGACCCCTTTTCTTCCCTGATTTCATCTTTCTCTTCTTCCCCCATCGTTCTCTCTGTTTCTCTCTTACCTTTCTTTTCGTGTGTGTATTTAGAGGGCGCGTCTGTGGTACCAGGGGTATGACATACCCCTGGGTACCCCCACCGTTGGATCACTTGACAGTGATCCAACGGTGAGTGGAAAAAAAATTAAAAATTAAAAAAAAAAAAAAAAAAAAACCGGGAAAACCGGTAAATAAAAGTAAAAAAAAGCCATCATCTCTCAAATCTCTCTCATGTCCCTCATCTCTCTCGTCTCCCTCCTCTCTCTCAAATCCCTCATCTCTCACGTCTCTCACTGTTCATCTCTCTCTCACAAATCCCCCCATCTCTCACGAACTCTCTCTCTGTCTCACAAAGCCAAAATTGTGTCATCACTTCCACTCAACTCTCACTCCCACGATCTCTCGCTCTCACAGAAGAAGGGAAATTTGTGCCCTAAAATCGCAAACGCCGACGCCTGCTTCTCCATCGCTGGTTCTATATTTTTATGTGATGCCAGAACTTGATTTCCAGGTTCCTTCAAAACATACCACTGTATCTCTTGATTCTCTGTTCTGGGTCTACTTAAATTTGGTTTCTTGTTCATGGATTGTTAGTGGGGGTGTGTGTGTGTGTTGATGGGTGTATGTGATGTATGTTTCAGATTAATTCGATGCCAACTAAGCCGATTGAGGGACAGAAGACTGGAACTAGTGGTCTCAGAAAGAAGATATTTTTATTTATTTTTGAAGTCAGATTCTGCTTTATTTTTTACATTTATGTTTTGATTGGTACCGGGAAAGAAGGATAAAAGGAAATATAATTCTGGGTATTGTTTATTTGCTTGATTTGTTTGATTAGATTTTATTTTTAATTATTGTTAGTTTATTTTGTCATTTTAATAGATATCAAATTGAGACCAGATGGTGGTTTGTTCATTTTCTTAAATTATTTTTTTTTGTAGGTTAAAGTTTTTAAACAAGAGAATTACCTTGCAAATTGGATCCAGGTATGAAGTTTTACACTTTTGTGCAGTCGTAATGTTAGTTGGTTCTGGTGTATATTGTTAGAGTTTTTCATATGTAGGCATTGTTTAATTCATTGCCACCAGAGGACTACAAGAATGAGCTTTTGGTGTTAGGAGGCGATGGTCGTTATTTCAATCGAGAAGCTTCGCAGGCGAGATTTTGTAGTGGTTGACAAAACTCTCTTTTTAGTTTATGGCACTGTTGTATTGTTAGAATTGAAAAATGGAAGCTCATTTCTTTAAAATACAGATCATTATCAAAATTGCTGTTGGGAATGGTGTTGGAAAAATTTTGGTTGGCAAGTAAGTAATTTAATTGGTTCTGTTATTGAACAATTTTATTATTTTTGAAAGCAAGAACAAGGAGACTATGGTAATGCTACGGCAGGGCAAAAACTTTTGAGCCCTCTTTAACATAGACTCGATGCATTTGTTGCAACAATTGCTTTGTTTGGGAGATAGGGGTTTGCTTTTGTTTCATTAACACCACCATCAATTGATTCTGTTCTGGGGATGTGAAGTTAACTGGCTTGCATATTTTAATCTCAAAATTGTACAATAAACATCTAAGACAGAATATGGATTTTCCTTTGAATCTTTCAAAGTAATTCTTGGCATATAGCATGCCAAAAGGTCGAGCTTGTGTGGCAGAATTCTTTTAATTTCCCCCTTTAGCTGGTGTATGCTGAAGAAGAAGATGAAAATTCTTTTTCCCTGAAGGCCTGAAATGAATGCATGCTTCCTCCTCCGGAAGAAAAAGGCAGTTGCTTGCTTATTTTTATCTTTTCTCAGAATTTATTTTTATCTTTTCTCAGAATTTATTTTTTTCTTTTCTCAGAATTTATTTTTTTCTTTTCTTTGGCACTCTACTGATTACTTGAATTGTGTTTTACACAGGCCAATGGTGGATTTATTATGAGTGCAAGCCATAATCCCGGTGGGCCTGAATATGATTGGGGCATCAAGGTGAATTGTTTGTGTTATGCTATGCACTCATGTCTTTTATTTTTATTTTAAATAATAACATTTGGTGCTTTAAACTCTATGGGGATTCTTTCTAAATCTTGTTCAGCCAAACATGCCATGACAAAGTGGAAATATTGAAATTGCGTCACTCGACTCATATATTGAAAGTTTTCGTGGATTGATAATATCCTGTAAATTCCTATTAGATGTTTCCTGACTTCAAAGGCCGGTTTCTTATGTCTTATTTTCAGTTTAACTACAGCAGTGGCCAGCCTGCTCCTGAATCCATAACAGACAAGATCTATGGAAACACACTTTCTGTAAGTATATGTTCTATAGGTGTTCTGCTATTCATTCTGTTGATTTTCCTTTAATACCATTTATTACACTTGAATAGTAAAACATATATATTTTTTTCAATGTAAGTTATTGATTTACTAGTTTATCAGCTCTCTACTTGCTCATTAAGAATATATTCCTTGCTGGACGGTGAAATTTTAATCATAATGTGAAATTTTATTGATTGAGACATTTTCGCATACGAAAAGCAGGCATGGGATACTAATGTAGAAATATAGATTAAAAAATGTGAAGCAGCGAGTGGTATACTCACCGCTCCTGACAAATCTGTTCAACGCCATTTGTGTTGGCAGTGAGTCTACTTGTCTTGTGTTAATGTGTGAATGTGTGGTTGAAGTACTATGCTTCATTTGGTTGCATGATAGGTTGGTTCCAATTTCTTCATGATGGAAGAAATTGTGAAACAATATGTGAGTTGATTTTCCAAGTCCATATAGCTATTTTTTTTTTTGCTGGGTATATGAGATGTCCTTGTTGGTTCCCTAGTTCTATGCTTGATTGGGTCATGATTTCAAGAGCTAGCCTTAGTGCAATCGTAATTTTATCTTGGAAATCTAGTTTTTTCTTTTGAATTTTCACTCTTACTTCCTTTTATTTGGTTTCTCAATATAAAATGAATTCAATTGTTTGTTTTAGTAAATGTTGGTGAATTAAAACAATTTGGTATCAGAGCAGTGATTGCACTCATGACAAATTCAAAATCTGATAATGCCACAACCAATTTAGAAAAAGAAGTGGAATGATTTTTGAAAAAGATGATATTGATTTGTTCTCTTTCATTGCAGGCTAGCGATACAGAGCTATGCTGCATATGTTTTGAGTAGGCATGTACAATTGAAGTCCAAGATTGTGGCCACCAGATGTGTGCACAATGCACACTAGCCCTATGCTGCCATAAGAAGCAAAACCCTACAACTGCATGCCTAACACCTCCAGTGTTCCCATTTTGCTGAAGCACCATTCCCCGAGTGGTTGTTGCAAAAATCAAGTAAAAGAGAGAAGAAAATCAAGAAGCCTCCTTTTGGAGCTGGTCCCATTTGGTATATATAAATATGGTTCATTTGCTATGTAGATTTGGGAAATAAGCAGAGTGAATTGCATGTTTTGGTTGATAAGTTTGGTAATGGTTTTCTTGAGTCTCATAATGCACATTGTTATATTCTTTGTTATATTGAGATTGAAGAAATGAATATTAGTAAAAAAAATAAATCTTTACCTCGTCCAAATTATATAAAAAAAAATCATGGAATAAGTTACTCACTGGGTTAGATAAAATAATAACCCAGCAAATAAAAAGAATCAAACTCGTCTTTTGTTTCTTTATGTCGTATGTAGTCTAATGCATGATATATTTGTCGAATAAAATCATACAATTTCAACTTCAAATTAAGGAAACGAGACAAGTATGAATTTAAAACCTGTAAATGTTTCCATGTTCATTCGGTGTGATAATCAGAAATTCTCAAAATCATTCAAATATTAATACCTGCAAATGCTTTCGAGGTCGATGGTGTTGGATACGTAGACGACGTTAGATCATCACTTGCAAAACCTACAAATATTTACCTGCTAATTAATCTTTGTACAAATAAAAATTAATTTTCATACTAAATACCTTTCATATGAGGGATATGAAATAAATATTAGTATATAAAAAAAAATTACATAAATAAATAAGTAGAAAATTGATTAATTTAATATGGAATCGATTTTTTCCAACTCATATGCATGCTCATTAACATATATAATTAATGAAAAATAAACCATAACACATGTAATTTATATATTTATTAAAAATATCTCGAATCGTAACTAAAACTTAATTGGTCAAAGAAATATATTGTTTGAAACTCACATTCATTAGATTTGTTTGTTTTGGATGGTATAAATATGCAATAAATATTTTATGCTTCAAATATAAAAATTAAATAATGATAATGAAACATGCATACATTTCTTCAAAGGTAATTAGCCATAATTATTGGAATCTGTTGGTAGAATTTAGTATTATCAAACAGTAATAAAACTTGCAAACAAACAGATCAAAACAGCAAAAGTAGATCTAGATGCATAAAACCCTAAAACCAGAAAGTCTTTAAAACAAACAAGAAAATGAAGAATACAGAGTTGTCCAAGTCGAGATGATCTCTGTCCTTAAGAACTTATTGGCTCCGTCACGGGTGCTTTACGGATTTGTTTTGCCAACGTTCTCCCAGGATTACTTGGATTCTTCTTGTTCAAGGTGCACTCCTTAACAAGTATGCGAACTTGGAATTAATGGTGAATCTCTCTCAAAACAAGGAAAACATTAATGCCTTTAAAGTTGGTGTATTTCTGTATATGTCTTTTTTCCATATCTAATATTGGAATTAAGGCCTATTTCGATGCAGCTTTAGCTCACGGTATCTCTCTCACATGCCTGTATGAATATTTGAAGAATTGTGGGGGATTGTTGTAAATTCCTCAAAATTCACTAAATATGAGATGTATATGGATATGTATGTTATTGGAATTCCCTAGGGGTGTATGAGAGGTTGCAATCCTTGGAGGGTTGCAACCCACCCCAAGGGGTGCCCTATTGGCACCCCTCTATGCCTTATATAAGAAGGCCTTAATTCCAATATTAGATATGGAAAAAAGACATATACAGAAATACACCAACTTTAAAGGCATTAATGTTTTCCTTGTTTTGAGAGAGATTCACCATTAATTCCAAGTTCGCATACTTGTTAAGGAGTGCACCTTGAACAAGAAGAATCCAAGTAATCCTGGGAGAACGTTGGCAAAACAATCCGTAAAGCACCCGTGACGGAGCCAATAAGTTCTTAAGGACAGAGATCATCTCGACTTGGACAACTCTGTATTCTTCATTTTCTGGTTTGTTTTAAAGACTTCTGGTTTTAGGGTTTTATGCATCTAGATCTACTTTTGCTGTTTTGATCTGTTTGTTTGCAAGTTTTATTACTGTTTGATAATACTAAATTCTACCAACAATCTTAAGAACTTATTGTATCGTGTTATTAAATAGTAATTTGCATGTTAGGGTTTTAATATTTTCTGGAAAATACAAACTGTGCATGAAAAACCCGTAGGGCGTTCGAACGCCCAACGCACGCGAAGGCTAAAAATTTTGAATTCTCGTAAGAACGTTCGAACGCGTCTTCAAACGCACCTCGAACGAAAGCCTTCTGCCTTAGAACGTTCGAACGCGTACTAAACGCAACTCGAACGCAAACTCTCTGGAATCATTCCGTTCGAACGCGTTCACGAACGCTATACGAACGTGAACTCTCTGGAATCATTCCGTTCGAACGCGTTATCAAACGCTACTCGAACGTGAACTCTCTGGAAACACATCGTTCGAACGCGTTATCAAACGCAACACGAACGCGCACACACTGGACAGTCTCGTTCGAACGTAGATACGAACGCGACACTAACGAAATAGTCCTGTAATTCTTATAAACTGCAAACTTAAATAATATTAACTTGGTTAGTCATATACTGTTAACACATTAATCTTGGTAGTATAGATTCAAGTTATTATTAGGTTGTTCAATTATCACAAGCATACACATAGTGATAAAGTTGAAATTGATTGGTTGTTGCATAATGGTTGAGAATTTAAAGTGTAATTTTGCACAAGTAATTCCATCCAATCTTGATTGACATTTATATATCTACACTTATCGTAATAATTGTGCTATTGGAAGAGTGTAAATCTGGGTTGTGAATTGCTAAAAGATCCTATTGGAAAATGTGTTTGAAGAATATTCGTTCGTTCAATTTTCCTTAAGAATCTTTAGTTAAAATTCAATGACTTGTGTTTATTGGAACTTTCGTCCATTAGAACAACAAGTGACTACCTAGTACATCACTTTGAACAAGATCATTCGTTGATCGTTGTGCAATTCGTCTTTCGTAGACTGATTGAACCCTGTTGAATTTCCAGCTACAAATGGCTAGCGGAAATATCAAAGAATACCGGTCTCTCACGGAGAAAAGCCGGAGAAATTTGGTGGGGCAAGTTTCAAACAGTGGCAGAGCAAAATGCTGTTCTACCTAACAACTCTTCAGTTGGCTAAATTCCTCAAAGATCCTCCGGGTCCTGTGGAGGGTGAATCTGAATTGGCCAAGGAAGAGCGAGAAAACAGACTTGGTTGTCTGGAGACTTCCTATGCAAGAACTACCTTTTGGGTGGTCTTGACAATACTCTGTACAATGTGTACCAAGGCATGACTTCTGCGAAGGTTCTTGGGAATCTCTCGAGAAGAAGTACAAAACATGCCGGACAAAAGAGATTTGTCGTGGGTAGGTTCCTGGACTACAAGATGGTAGTTTCAAGGACAGTGATGTCTCAGTTGGGTGAACAACCATAGATCATTCATGAAATACTGGATGAAGGAATGAAACTCTGTTGCCACCATAATTGAAAAGTTGCCTCCATCATAGAAGGATTTCAGGAGCTATCTGTAGCACAGAAAGAAGCAGATGAGCCTTGAAGACCTTGGAGTTCGATTGAGAATCGAACAGAACAACATGATGTCCGGAAAGGCCAGCTACAAGACTATGGAGTCTAAGGCCAACATCTTTGAGGATGTAAATGGTAGCAAGAAAAGAAAGAACAGTGAAGCTGATTCTTCCCAAGCGAACAAGAAGTTCAATGGGAAGTGCTACAACTGTGAAAAGAGCGGTCATATGACAAAGGACTGCAGAAACAAGATATCTCAGGACAATGGCAGGATAAATGAGGCTTATGTCACTGAAGATGAGCAGTTAACTGATGAGATTTCAGAAATGAATCTCTCAACAGTGGTAACTGAGGCCAACTTGGTTGGGAATCCGAGAGAATGATGGGTAGACTCTGGGGCTACTCGTCATATCTGTGCTGATAGCAAGATGTTTTCCTAGTATCAGAAAGATCGATGACGGCGATCATCTGACAATGGGAAACTCGTCTACCTCTAGAGTGGTTGGACAAGGCACAATAGTTCTGAAAATGATATCCGGAACGGAGCTTACATATAATAATGTTTGCATGTTCCAGATATTCAGAAGAACTCGGTCTCGGGTTTGTATTTGTTTCTGACAATATTGTATTGACCAGAAATGATGTCTATGTAGGAAAATGATACCTCGCTGAAGGTCTTTTCAATGACTGTCAATTGTGCTATTAATAAAGCTGAAACTTCTGCTTATATTATTGAGTCACAAAATGTATGGCATGGGAGGTTAGGACATGTTAATTATGATACATTAATTAACATGGACCTTATACCTAAATTTGCATTGATAGCCAACATGAGTGTGAGGCATGTGTTGAAGCAAAAATACATAGAACATCATAGAACGAAGTTCTGAACCCTTGGAACTTGTACACATTGGAACTTGTACACATGACGTATGTGACATGAATTTTGTGCAAACAAGAGGCGGTAAAAAGTACTTTGTCACTTTTATTATTGAAATGAAAGCACAAGATTCAGTTAAGTGTATTTGCTGAGGAGCATAGCTGAAGCTATTGAGAGCTTTATACACTGAGAACGAAGTTGCAAATCAACTTGGCAAGGAAATCAAAAGAATCAGGTGATAGTGAAGAAGTGGTGAATACGTTTCATCATTCGGTGAATATTGTTCTGTGCACGGAATTATTCACGAAACCATTGCTCCGTATTCTCCTCAACAAAATGGGATTGCTGAGTGCAAAGACCGAACGTTGAAGGAAATGATGAATGCCATGTTGACTAGTTCTGGTTTACCTCAGAACTTGTGGGGGAAAGCCCTGCTTTCCGCGAACTACGTTCTGAACAAGCTTCCTCACAGAAGATTGGACAAGACCATATGAGTTGTGGAAAGGTTATGTACCTTCCTACAAATATCTGAAAATGTGGGGGTGTCTTGCCAATTGCCAACAAGGTGATGGCTCCTAAACCTAAGAAGGTGGAATAGGACCCAAAACTGTTGACTGTATATTCTTCGAATATGCTTGCAACAGTAGTGCGTATCGATTCTTGGTACACAAGTATGAGATTCCTGACATCAATCTGAATGTGATGATTGAGTCAAGGAATGCAATATTTTTGAAGAGACATTTCCTTGTAAGGAAAGACAAAAAAGAGAGTCTCTCAAAAAGAGCTGTTGATACTGTCAAGGACAGTGATCATGTTGACCAAGAGTCAGATCCGATTTTCTGACATATTTGTTAGAAAATGAGCCTCGAAGCTATAAAGAAGCAATGTCTTCTTTGGAGGCACCTCTGTGGAAAGAGGCGATTATCAGTGAGATTGATTCAATCCAACAGAACCATACTTGGGAGTTGGTTGATCTTCCTCCAGGTTGTAAGCCACTGGGCTACAATTGGAAAGATGAAAATGGATGGATCAATAGATAAGTACAAGGCGAGGTTTGTCATAAAAGATTATAGACAAAGAGAAGGTTTTGTTTACTTTGACACCTATCCACCAGTGATTCGTATCACATCAGTAGAATGCTTATAGCTATAGCAGCTATATTTGGTCTTGAAATACATCAAAAGGATGTAAAGACGTCATTCTTGAATGGTGAATTGGATGAAGAGACTTACATGGAACAACCAGAAGGGTTTGAAGTTCCTGGATAAGAACAGAAGGTGTGCAAACTTGTAAAATCCTTGTACGGATTAAAACAAGCACCTAGACAATGACATGAGAACATTGACAAAGAGATGTTATCAAGTGGGTTTAAAACCAATGAGTGTGATAAGTGTGTGTACACCAAGTCAACTCAAAAGGATATGTCATTGTATGTCTCTATGAAGACGATATGATGATAATTGGTAATAATCATGTGTTGATTCAGTTTACAAGAAAGTGTTAACCAGCAAATTTGATATGAAAGATTTGGGAGTAGCTAACCTAACTCTTCCTCTATCAAAGAATAATGGCTTAAGCATATCGCAATTAGAGTATTCAAGAATCATCAGAAGTCTGATGTATCTCACGAATTGCACACGAACTGATATCGCTCAAGCTGTGAATAGGCTTAGCAGATATACTAGTAATCCAGGACATAACCACTGGAAAGTCATAGTAAGTGTTTTGAGGTATAAGAAACTTCAAAATGTGAGCTACATTACGAGAGATATCCTGTTGTTCTAGAGGGATACAGCGATGCTGGATATCTGATATAGTGGATTCCAAATCTACGGTTGGATTTGTTTTCACACTTGGTAATGCAGCCGTGTCATGGAAATCCTCGAGGCAAACATGTATTGCCCGGTCTACTATGGAATCAGAGTTCATAGCATTAGACAAAACTGCGGAAGAAGCAGAGATGGCTTAGAAACTTCCTGGAGGATATTCCTGGTTGGCCCAAACCGGTGCCAGCAATTAGCATACATTGTGATAGCCAATCGGCAATTGGGAGAGCCCAAAATACAATGTATAATGGTAAGTCTCGACACATACGTCGGAGACATAATACCATACGTCAACTGCTCTCAAGTGGCATAATAACGATCGATTATGTCAGGTCGAAGGAAAACCTAGCGGATCCACTAACTAAAGGTTTACCTCGAGAGCAAGTTGAGAAGTCATCGAGGGGAATGGGCTTGAAGCCTATAATCTAAGAATTGTCACTGTGGAAACCCAACCTAGTTGACTGGAGATCCCAAGATCTAGGTTCAAAAGGGACAACAGAAACTTTGTGCAATTCAAAACAAGCACTGAAGAGTTTCGTACTCTTTCCCATTCCGATAATGACGCCGAGTGCTGTCTGTCATTGGTTAGGATAAGCTAAGGCTTTTAATGATCACTATATTAGGAGATGAGTCCTAATGGGGGTAAAGACATATTACCTCTTCATAGTAGATCACCTATTTCAAGTAAGAAGTGAGGCCGCTTCCATGGGAACCTTTAAAGGCGGGTTACCCTAAAGTGCTTGATGAATCCAGGACCGTTGTTCAGGGCCAAAATGAACACAACCGTAGAACGGGAAAATGGTCGAATTAAAGCTGTGTGTTGGCAATTGTCTTGGTTTACATCAACGGCAGAACAGTTCAAGACTATGGGTCACTGGTTTGCCAAGTAAATCCGATTGTCATTCACTAGGAAAGGTTCAAGGCGAAAGCTACCTATTTCGATGCAGCTTTAGCTCACGGTATCTCTCTCACATGCCTGTATGAATATTTGAAGAATTGTGGGGGATTGTTGTAAATTCCTCAAAATTCACTAAATATGAGATGTATATGGATATGTATGTTATTGGAATTCCCTAGGGGTGTATGAGAGGTTGCAATCCTTGGAGGGTTGCAACCCACCCCAAGGGGTGCCCTATTGGCACCCCTCTATGCCTTATATAAGAAGGCCTTAATTCCAATATTAGATATGGAAAAAAGACATATACAGAAATACACCAACTTTAAAGGCATTAATGTTTTCCTTGTTTTGAGAGAGATTCACCATTAATTCCAAGTTCGCATACTTGTTAAGGAGTGCACCTTGAACAAGAAGAATCCAAGTAATCCTGGGAGAACGTTGGCAAAACAAATCCGTAAAGCACCCGTGACGGAGCCAATAAGTTCTTAAGGCAGAGATCATCTCGACTTGGACAACTCTGTATTCTTCATTTTCTGGTTTGTTTTAAAGACTTTCTGGTTTTAGGGTTTTATGCATCTAGATCTACTTTTGCTGTTTTGATCTGTTTGTTTGCAAGTTTTATTACTGTTTGATAATACTAAATTCTACCAACAGAATCTTAATTGAAAAATATTATTTTTTCAAAGGTAACTAGTCATTTATTAAACGAATACATTTCTTCAAACTCATAACAATTAAAGACAAAATCGAGATTGATTCGTTTCGTTTAATAAATGAATTGAAATAATAATTGTCGTAATGAATACAATTGCATGCTCATTAACATATGTAATTAACGAAAATTTTAAGTTGATTTCAAGATTATTAACTTTTGCTCATTCAAAAAAATGATCATCTTAGGTAATTAATAAAAATTTATGAACAAAATATAAAAATTGTTCTCCATGCTCATTAACTTTAGTAATTATAAACGAATTTATTATTGACATAAATAAATAATTATTAAACATGTAACAAAACCAATAACTTTGAAACTTAAGTCATAGTAAATAAATGTGTGATTAACAAAAATATTAAGTTGTTATATAAAAACTATAACATTAAGAGAATTTTATTTCATGCTCATTAACTTTAGTAATTATTCGAAAGAATATTAATTATAACCAAATTTAATACTTTAGATAAATAAATAAGTAAATAATTGATTACTTTTTCAAAATTTATCATATTTCTTTTTTTTTTTCAATTTTTCGGTTATTTCGGTGAGTTACAGATATCAACATTAACATAAGTAATTAATGAAAATTATAAGTATATGTGAACATTAACATAAAAAAAAGAATTAAAATTTTTCCTCCATGCTCATTAACTTTAATTAATATCCGAAATATTATTTTTTTCAAAGGTAATTAGCCATAATTACTGGAATCTTAATTGAAAAATATCAATAACTGATAAAAGAAATAATAAAACGAATCATACACGAATAACTAATAAAAATTAATTTTCATAATAAATACCTTTCATGTGACTTCGAGATCGAATCGAAATAATAAACATGATAAGTGAATAATTTGTAATTGTTAGATATAACCAATACATGCAACTTCAAACCATCAATATGCAATTTAACCATTAAGATGCAACTTTCAACCTTAAGAGATGATAAGTAGATGTATGTCCCAAGTGTAGTAATTATAACCGAATTTAATATTGATATAAATAAATAAGTAGAAAATTGATTAATTTAATATGGAATCGATTTTCAACCTTAAAAGATGCAACAAATATTTTAAACTTGAAAAACAAAAAATTAAATAATTTTTAAGAAAAAATCACATAATATTTGTGTTAGGGCGCATAAATATGACCATTGAATATGCAACTTCCACCATTAAACTTGCAACTTTCACCAACTGTATCTGCCTCGAAAATCGCACATGCAACTATGACCGTTGAATATGCAACCTCTAGCAATTAACGTGCAACTTTCACCAATAAACATGCAATATCTCGAAGATGAAACCTTTAGCAATAAACATGCAAAATGAAATCGTTGGACTTATAACTTTAGCAATAACATGCAACTACATCTGCCTCGAAAATCGCACATGCAAGTATGACCGTTGAATATGCAACTTCCACCATTAAACTTGCAACTTTCACCAATAAATATGTAATATTTCGAAGATGAAACCTTTAGCAATAAACATGCAAAATGTAACCGTTGGACTTGTAACTTTAGCAATAACATGCAACTACATCTACCTCGAAAATCGCACCTGCAACTATGACCGTTGAATATGCAACTTCCACCATTAAACTTGCAACTTTCACCAATAAATATGCAATATTTCGAAGATGAAACCTTTAGCAATAAACATGCAAAATGAAACCGTTGGACTTGTAACTTTACCAATAACATGCAACTACATCTGCCTCGAAAATCGCACCTGCAACTATGACCGTTGAATATGCAACTTCCACCATTAAACTTGCAACTTTCACCAATAAATATGCAATATTTCGAAGATGAAACCTTTAGCAATAAACATGCAAAATGAAACCGTTGGACTTGTAACTTTAGCAATAACATGCAACTACATATGCCTCGAAAATCGCACCTGCAATTATGACCGTTGAATATGCAACTTCCACCATTAAACTTGCAACTTTCACGAATAAATATGCAATATTTCGAAGATGAAACATTTAGCAATAAACATGCAAAATGAAACCTTTGGACTTGTAACTTTAGCAATAACATGCAACTACATCTGCCTCGAAAATCGCACCTGCAACTATGACAGTTGAATATCCAACTTCCACCAGTAAACTTGCAACTTTCACCAATAAATATGCAATATTTCGAAGATGAAACCTTTAGCAATAAACATGCAAAATGTAACCGTTGGACTTGTAACTTTAGCAATAACATGCAACTACATCTGTCTCGAAAATCGCACCTGCAACTATGACCGTTCAATATGCAACCTCGAGCAATTAACGTGCAAATTTCAACAATAAATATGCAATATTTCGAAGATGAAACCTTTAGCAATAAACATGCAAAATGAAACCGTTGGACTTGAAACTTTAGCAATAACATGCAACTGCATCTGCCTCGAAAATCGCACCCGTAACTATGACCATTGAATATGTAACCTCTAGCATTAAACGTGCAACTTTCACCAATACATATGCAATAATTCGAAGATGAAACCTTTAGCAATAAACATGCAAAATATAACCGTTGGACTTGAAACTTTAGCAATAAGATGCAACTACATCTGTCTCGAAAATCACACTTGTAGGCTGTAACTATGACCATTGAATATGCAACCTCTAGCATTAAACGTGCAACTTTTACCAATAAATATGCAATATATTTTTATATTATTTTATTTTATCAGTATTATAAAAAAATAATTTTTTTATATTATTTTATTTTTTCAGTATTTTTTGAAATTAAATTTTTAAAAACTTACAATAAATTTTTTTTATAATTTTATTTTTATTAATATATTATAATTTATATAATAAAAAATTATTTTTAAATTTTTTTTTTGAGAGTAACCGGTTGCAACCAGTTACTCTCATTTTTTTTTTTTAATACTACCAACCCTTGGGTATCTGATACCCAAGGGTATTGTAGCAATACCCGTATTTAGAATATGTGTGAGTGTGTAGAAATTTCTAGGTATTATTTGTATTTGGTGACAAATTTCATTTTGGTCCCTCAATTTATTATTATTGCCTTATAATTAATTTTATTGAGGAAGTTTTCGTTTTACTATTAAAAAAAAATAACCTCGCGTTCGGACGCAGCCTCACGTGCGAAAAAAATAAAATTCACGCAACTCGCTACAATAATCCATGATGTTACAAGTTTTAACCCTGTTTGGCAGCAAGCTAAGGTTGAAGAATTGCAGGCTCTTGAAAAATCCAACATATAGGACTTAGTTGATCTTCCACCGGTAAAATCTGTGATTGGGTGTAAATGGATATACAAAATCAAGACAAAATCTGATGGCTCTATTGAATGGTATAAGGCTCGTCTTGTTGCCAATGGATTTTCTCAAGAATATGGGATTGATTATGAAGAGACTTTTTCTATTGTTGCCCGTCTGACTTCTGTTCGTAGCCTCCTAGATATTGCCGCCTCTCGACTATGGATTTTGTTTCAGATAGATGTGAAGAATACATTTCTTAATGGTGACATCTTTGAAGAAGTTTACATGAAGCCCCCACCTAGCCACCCTCAGCCTCCTAATAAAGTCTGCAAACTTTGTCGAGCATTATATGATCTTAAACAAGCTCATGGGGCATGGTTTGAGAAATTTATCACCATTGTTCATTACATTGGGTTCACTTTCAGTGCTTATGATTCAACAATTTTTATTCAGCAAACAGATCATGGATGATGAGTGGTAAATATATCACTATTTTCCACTCAATTGACCTAATATTTTGTATAGTTTCTTGAGTTTTATGAATATTTTGATGTGTTTTGTGTTATTTTGTAGATAAATAAAGTTTCAGGATTATCTGGAGGTGATTTGGGCTCAAAATAGTGAAAACGGACAAAAGGGAAAAATTGTAATTTGGCGCATCGCGACCCGCAAGCCTTCTGCGTCGCGACCGCTAACGTGCGCCGTCTGCTAAAATGCACCGGGACACGTGGACCAATCAGAGAAGTTTTGCTAAAATGCGCCAACTACTAACATGTGCCGAAATTGCTAACGTGCGCCTGCCACGTGTCAACATCATAACAGATCTGCTAACGTGCGTCGTGCCACGTGTCATCATCACATACTGCCGACAATCGCCATAGCCACGTGTCGCCTACATGTCCGCCACGTCAGCAGCAGACTGAGTCATTGTGCCATGTGTCGTCCACTTCATCATCAACCAATCATCTTGTGCCATGTGTCACAATCACACGGTGCCGACAATCAATATCGCCATATGTCAGCCACGTTATCGCCACGTCAGCACAATCATTGAGTTACCGACGCCTTATGCCACATGTCTCATTATCACACATGCCACGTGTCGAGTTATATGCACTCCACGCCGGAAATCACTGCGCGTCGCGATGCGCAAAAGTTATCGCGTCGCGACGCGCCCCACTTAATCATCCCTATAAATTCAGCTCGATTTCAGAATTCAAATCTTCCTTGGGTTTTATAAGGACTTTAAGGATTGCATCTTGTGTGTTTAAGTTTTTGTAATTTAAATTAAGCATTTTTACTTTTAGTACTTTTAATTATGCACTTTTATTTTCTGTAATAAATTTTATTTTATTTTATTTTATTTTCTTTTATGTTCAGTAATTAATTTACTGCTGGGGAATGGTGGATCTTTTTACTTTTATAATTTAGATTAATCTCTCTTAATTATAATATATAAACTAGTTAAAACTTGAATTAATGAGGATACCGCTATATTGGCCGGTTGGTAATTATTTATATATTGGTTTTAACCTGACTAAATTAGATACCGCCATATTGGTCGGTTGGTAATTAATTATAAATTTTACTTAATCAGGATACCGCCTATATGGCTAGTTGGTAATTATCATGCAGATTTATATATTATAATAAGGGAGATTTCTAAATTAGAAATAGTAAAAGTAGATTAATCTCACTTTAATTATAATATGGAAATTGTAATTTAATATGGATTAAAAGTTGATACTGCCTTAATGGCTGATTTTAATTATGTAACATAATGTGACACCGCTTATAGGACGGTCTTTAGGTGACAGATAATTACCGCCTATATGGCTGGTTTATGGATAAATAATAACACTGTCTTTATGGCTGGTCCAACTTAATTGGGTAATATTGGTCATTTCCATATTATAATAATTTGAGATTTCTAAAAGTGGATCCCCTACCCCCAGCATTTTATTTTTATTCTAGGGAAGTGATGAAACACAATATTAATAAGCTTAATAATTGATTTAATAATGTAATGGGTAATTCTTTAGTTTGTTTATTGAATCTTAAGCTTAATGCTTCTTGTTGCTTGATCACCAATAGGATTGATATGGTAAACTTAAAATGAACTTGGAAAAGGGATTTTACGTTTCAGCCTTAGATTCAATAGCTCACGATCTTCATTGAGGATAGATAACCCTTTAATAGATTTCCTTAGAGGATAGACATATACCTTTCGGGCGTGGGTAGCCATAATTGGAACTTGAACTTAATGAATTCATATAAGTTGGTTAACATAGACATATGATTAATTGGGTTACACTGGGTATTTGCGTCTAACCATCGACAGAGGCTTTTGCATAACTTCGTGTTCCAGGTTAGTAAATTAATTTATTACACATTTTTAAGAGAATCAATTCATCTTTAAAAATAAAATTTTGTGGAGTCAC
This sequence comes from Zanthoxylum bungeanum, assembly GCA_019454045.1. Taxonomy (NCBI): domain Eukaryota; kingdom Viridiplantae; phylum Streptophyta; class Magnoliopsida; order Sapindales; family Rutaceae; genus Zanthoxylum; species Zanthoxylum bungeanum. Next base: position 134,415 of record SKCR01024365.1, on the reverse strand, counting down.
AACCCTAGGTATTTTGTGTCTTTTGTTATTTTCCTTAGTATTTTCTTTTGTTTATTTTATTTATTTATTTATTCATCAAATCCACATTCAACCAACCAAAAATAATCATTCTCTTCTCCCTTTAATTAGATACATGTAAATAAATAGTATCAATAATTAATAACAACAGTAGGAATTAAGTCCTCGTGGGATCGATATTTTTATACTACTTGAATGATATGTGCGCTTGCATTATACGCGTGTGATTGCACCGGTCAATGGATTTGTTATTCTTCTTCTCTATGTGAATGATATGATTATCACGGGGGATGACATGCACATTATTTCTAAACTTAAGACCTCTCTTCAACAACATTTTGAGATGAAGGATCTTGGTACTCTCAGTTACTTTTTTGGTCTTGAGGTGCTAACTGATCAGACTGGCTATTATCTATCTCAGGCTAAGTACACTTATGATTTACTGCCTCGGGCAGGGTTGACTAATAGTAAGACCACGTATACTCATTTGGATCCTCAAATTAAACTTGTTGTGAATGATGGTACCTTTCTTCTCGATGTTACTCTTTATCGCCAGCTCATTGGCGGCTTGGTTTATTTAACAGTTACCCGACCTAATATTGCCTATGCGGTTCATGTTGCTAGTCAGTTTATGCCCGCCTTCCACTCTGCTCACTATGACGATGTTCTTCATTTACTCTGCTACATCAGGGGAACATTATTTTATCTCTTGAGCTGTGTGCCTGCTCTGATGCGGGTTGGGCAGATGATCCCACTGATCGGCGGTCTACAACTGATCTCTATATATTATAAGGAGACTCATTTGTTTCTTGGCGTAGCAAGAAATAATTGGTGGTTTCTCGCTCCAGTACTGAATCTGAATATCGTACAATTACTGATGCTACTCAAGAAATCATTTGGCTTCGCTGGCTTCTCGTTGAAATAAGTGTTCTTCTTTCACATGCTACCCCATCTACTGTGACAATAAAAATATCATTTACATCACGCATAATGATGTCTATCATGAACGCAAGAAACACATCGAAACTGATTGTCACTTTGTTCGTCAACATATCAGTCAAGGCATTGTTCGACTTTATGAAATTTCCTCTGTATAGTAACTTTCAGATCTATTTACCAAACCTCAGCTTCCATGGCACTTTCGTGAGTTGGTTTCCCAACTCAAACTTACTTCTCTTCCACCAGCTTGAGTTTGAGGGGGGTGTTAAGGACATTATGTTAAAACGATAACTATAATATCTCTTCCTATTATAATTATCTATTCTATGAAGATTTCAATTTCCATTATTAGTGTACATATTTAGATTTTCCTTTCCTATTGTTGGTTTCTTGTATTGCCTATATAAAGGCTAATACACTGTAATTATATTTATATTGAAATACAAAGCTTATTCAATTAAATCTCTAACATATTGTTTCTGATGCAAAAGAAACATATAGCTTACCTACTCTAGATGAAAAATCTCCAAACGGCCAAGCATGTCATTATGGCAAACAAAACAGGCAACCATTCCGTACAGCAACATGGAGAGCATCACAAAAGTTGTAGCTAATTCATACTAACTTAGCAGGCCCTCAAAGGACACCTTCTCTAAAAGACAGTCTTTATTACATAATTTTCATTGATGATCTAACAAGAATATGTTGGATTTATTTTTTGAAAAGTAAGTCAGAAGTTGCTGGAGTTTTTTGGAGCTACAAGAAAAAGGTCGAAAATCAAAGCACTGTAAGATTCAAACTCTTAGATCAAACAACGAGAATGAGTATACTTTTGGGGAATTTAATAAGTTCTGTGAGAAAGTAGGTATTGAGCACCAACTTACTTCTCCCTATACTTCATGTAATATCCAACTTGTACAATTATCAAGGATATGATCCTACCATTGCCACCATTTTCAAAGATTGGTGCCGCCATTGTCAAAAGGGAGATCACCACCTTTTGACAATGGTGAAAAACACCAAAATACCTTTAGGTGTTTTGATTGAGTTTGTTGAAATAGTGAGCTTGAGTTTAACTAAAAATAGAGAGCTAATTGAGAGCTCAATTCATCCCAAATTGTAAAGCTTCAAGTGTAGAAAGCTTTGAGAGTATTAGAGAGTGAATATTTTTTGGTAAAATTCAATACTTGTAATTCTATTATTGTAGTAATAGAGTTTCAGTTTTTTCTTCAAATACACTATAGAGTGATCAGAGAATCACAACAAGTGGTATCAATAGCTTTGGTTATACTTTGGGGTCATAAAACTGAAGAACGAAACTCGATTCGGAAAATTCAAGTTTCGAGAAAGTTGTCAAAAATTAATTTTGAGCATACCATCAACTAGTTCACATCGAGACGAGTTCGGTGGTATTTTCTAGCGATCAAACGGAGATCCGAGACGCCCGCACGCGCCCGCAAGCACTGGAGAGTGAAGCCCACTCTCGGTCATGCGCCATACGCACGTCTGAAGGTTGAAGATGATTATGTGGCGTCCATGTCAGCACACGTCAGCGCCCAGTCAATGCCACATCATCACACAATCAGCAGTCACGTCAATGACATGTCATCTGCCACGTCAGTGCCACATGTCAGCCATGTCAGCAAGCCGATCCCATTGTTGCCACGTTAGCGGCCACGTGTCAGCCACATCAACAATCCTGGTAAATTTCACTGAGCCCCTAAAGTCTTTGAAATTTACAGTTTAGCCTCAAAAGTTTTAGAAATTTACAAATCAGTCTCTTAGTCGGATTTGGACTAACGAAGTGTCTAATCAACCATTTTCGACCATTTCGGATGCAACGGTGACCTCCGATTTGTGAAATTCAGCCCCGATTTTAACCTATTTTCATTTTAAACCTTAAAACTTAAAATGGAAATGGAAGATTCCCCTTCTGGTGCAATGATCAAGCTGACAGCAACTAATTACTCCCTCTGGAGACCTCGGGTGATAGATTTTTTACATTGTAAAGATTTTTTTGATGTTATCGAGGTAAATGGAGTGAGACCAGAATCTGTTAAAGAGTATGACTTTAATAAACTCAATAACAGAACTCTGGGTCAGATTAGCCAATGGATTGGTCACAGTGTCTTCCACCATATAGTACAAGATACAGATGCTTACGAAATATGGAGGAAATCAGAAGACATGTTTCAGGCCAAAACAGCTCAGAATAAAGCCTTAATCATGAGGCGTTTGGTGAACTTAAAGCTACGGAGTGGAACTTCTATTGCAAAACACACCAACGAGTTTCAAAGCCTTGTGAACCAGTTGTCTGCAGTAGACATGCTGCAGACAACTGGTAGACGAAGTTCAAGCCCTCTTGTTACTCAGTTCTCTTCCTGATAGCTGGGAGACACTAGTGGTTACTCTCAGCAACTCAGCTCCAAGAGGCAAACTTACCATGCCTATGGTGAAAAAATGCCATGTCAAATGAAGAAGCCATAAGAAAAGACGTGGGCATGGATCAAACACAAGCCCTTGTCTCGGAGCATCGAGGAATAGAACGAGAGAAAAATCAAGGTAAAGGGAGAGGCGGAAGTAAAAGTATGGGCAAATCCACGGACGGGAGAAAACCTACATATAAGTGCTTCCAATGTGGCATAGAAGGCCACCTAAAGAAGAATTGCCGGAAACTACAACGAGAGCATGGACAAGGCAATAACCAGCCGAAGAAGAATGATGCGGAGACACTAGTAGTTACCACATGAGATGTAGTTATATGCTCTGGCCAGGAAGAAACATGCCTTCACACCGCAACTCAGGATGTCAAGTGGATGGTAGATACTGCAGCATCCTACCACGTCACTCCTTACTGGGATTTCTTCACAACATACAAAGTAGGAGACTTTGGAGCAGTGAAGATGAGAAATATCAGTTTTTCTCAGATAGTGGGAATTGGTGAAATTCAGTTGTGGACAAATACATGGTATACAATAACCCTGAATGAGGTAAGACATGTCCCTGAACTTCGGCTAAACTTACTCTCGGGGGTAGCCGTTGACAAACAGGGCTATGCTAGCCACTTTAACAATGACACTTAGAGAATGATAAAATGTATCATAGTCATCGCCCGATGACATATTTGTGGAACTTTGTACAAGACTCGTGTGAAGATATGTGCAGAAAGCCTCAATATAGCTGAATAGGAGGCTTCTCAAAATCTGTGGCACTAGAGACTCGGTCACATGAGTGAAAGAGGGTTGTCTATCTTGACAAAGAAGGATCTAATCACTGTCTCCATAAATGTTGCTCTAGATCCTTGCAATCATTGTCTTTTCGATAAGTAACATAGAGTCTCTTTCAATTTTTCTTCTACAAGAAGATCAGAGTTACTCAGTCTGGTGTAGTCTGATGTATGTGGTCCCTTGGAGGTGAATTCACTAGGCGGTAATAAATACTTTCTGACTTTCATTGACGATACTTCTCGGAAGGTATGGGTGTATTTTCTGAAAACAAAGGATCATGTCCTGGATTATTTCAAATTGTTCTATGCCATGGTCGAGTGTAAAACAAGGAAGAAATTGAAGTGCCTTCACACAGATTATGGAGACGAATATACTTCCAAGGAGTTCGATGCCTACTGTGGAAGTCACGGCATTCGACATGAAAGGACTATTCCACGCACCCTACAACACAGTGGTGTCGCTGAAAGGATGAACTACACCATTATGGAGAAAGTCTGAAGCATGATCAGCATGGCTAAGCTACCAAAGCCATTATGGGGAGAAGCTGTTCGTGCCGCTTGCTATCTGATCAACTGATCACCATCGGTTCCGTTGAACTTTGAAATTCCAGAGAAAGTGTGGTATGGTAAGAATCCCTCATATTCTCACCTTAGAACATTTGGTTGTTTAGCCTTTGCACATATATCCAAGGAGCTCAGGCATAAGCTCGATGCAAGGACTACTCCATGCATCTTCATAGGCTATGGAGACGATGAATTTGGATACAGGCTATGGGTCCCGAAGGAAATGAAGATCATCAGAAGCAGGGATGTAGTGTTTCTTGAAGACCAAATAATAGAAGACATTGAAAAGCCCAATATGTCTTCTAATTCTATTGAAGAAAAAATTGATGCAAATCCAGACACAACCTCAGCACCAACACGTGTGGCCACAGATAATGATGGGGTGCAAGACATGCCAGAAGCAGAATCGGAGGAGGAATGTGGTGTTGAGCAGGGGGAGCTGCAACCTGCTCCATCAGAGGCTATAGGATCATCTACAAAACTGGATGACAACGGGCAGCCATAAACCAATGATCCTCCAGTACGAAGGTCTGAGCGAGGCCGAATTCCATCAAACAGATACTCACGATCTGAATACATTCTGCTTACTGATGAGGGGGAGCCAGAAACTTTCAACGAAGCCGTATCTCATAAAGACAAAGAAAAATGACTGCACGCAATGCAGGATGAAATGGAGTCTCTGTAGAAAAACAATACTTATGAGATAGTCAAGCTCCCACATGGAATGAAGGCACTGAAGAACAAATTGGTGTTCAAGCTCAAGAAAGATGGCAGCGGAAATGTGATGAAACACAAAGCTCGACTAGTAGTCAAATGATTTCTACAGAAAAAGGAAATTGACTTTGATGAGATTTTTTCATCAGTGGTAAAGATGGCTTCAATTCGAGTTATCCTAGGATTGCTAGCCAGTTTGAACTTAGAGCTTAAACAGATGGATGTCAAAACATCATTTCTTCATGGTGATCTGAATGAAGAAATCTACATGGAGCAGCCGGAAGGATTCAAGGTTTCAGGAAAAGAAAATCTTGTTTGCAAGCTGAAAAAGAGCTTGTACGGGCTCAAGCAAACACCGAGGCAGTGGTACAAGAAGTTTGACTTATTCATGGTGGGTCAATGATACAAAAGAACTGTAGCAGATCAATGTGTATACATTCAGAGGTTTCCAGATGGAAATTTTGTTGCTCTTCTGCTATATGTGGACGACATGTTGATTGTTGGACAAGAAGCAACGAAGATCAGCCAGCTGAAGAAAGAACTCTCTAAGTATTTTGACATGAAAGACTTAGGACCAACTCAACAGATTTTGGGAATGGAGATTGTTCGTGACAGACAGAACAAGATGTTGTGGCTTTCACATGAGAGTTATATTGAAAGGATAATCAGGAGGTTTGATATACAGAAAGCCAAACCAGTCAGCGTTCCGCTAGCGCACCATTTCAAACTGAGCAAGAGTTCATGCCTCTCATCCAAGAAAGAGATAGAGGAGATGTCATCGATACCATATTCTTCAGCAGTTGGAAGTCTAATGTATGCAATGGTATATACCAGGTCAGCTATTACTCACGCAGTTGGTATAGTGAGTTGTTTTCTCTCTAACCTAGGAAAAAATATTGGGAGGCAGTCAAATGGATTCTCAGGTACCTTAAAGGTACATCGAAGTTATGTCTGTGTTACGGGGGAGCTGATCCAATCTTGGAAGGCTATACAGATTCAGATATGGTAGGAGATCTTGATGGTAGGAAATCTACATCAGGTTTCATTTACACTTTTGCAGAGGGAGCTGTGTCATGGTAGTCAAGATTGCAGAGGTGTATTGCATTATCCATAACAGAAGCTGAATACATTGCAGCAGCGGAAGCAGGAAAAGAAATGTTGTGGTTAAAGCAGAATTATGGATCAAGTAGACAGAATACAAGATACATTGTGACAGTCAGAGTGCTATGGACTTGAGCAAGAACTCAAAGTATCATTCCCGAACGAAGCACATCGATATTCGCTATCATTGGATACGCGAAGTGATGAATCAACAACTGCTGAGATTAGTGAAGATCCATACATATGAGAATCCAGTTGACATATTAATAAAGGTGGTTACTCGAGACAAGCTAGAGTTATGCAGAGACATAGCCGGGCTAGCTGTCAGATGACAATCATTTTCGGATGCAGTTGGAGGGGGAGAATTGTAATATCCAACTTGCACAATTGTCAAGGATATGATCTCACCTTTTCCACCATTTTCAAATATTGGTGCCACCATTGTCAAAAGGGAGATCACCACCTTTTGACAATGGTGCAAAACACCAAAATACATTTAGGTGTTTTGATTGAGTTTTTTGAAATAATGAGCTTGAGTTTCACTAAAAATATAGAGTTAATTGAGAGCTCAATTCATCCCAAATTGTAAAGCTTCAAGTGTAGAAAGCTTAGAGAGTGTTAGAGAGTGGAGGTTTTTTTGTAAAGTTCAATACTTCTAATTATGTTCTTGTAGTAATAGAGTTTTTGTTTTTCCTTCAAATACACTCTAGAGTGATCAGAGAATCACAATACTCCACAGAAAAATAGAGTAAGTGAAAGAAGAAATGGGTACATCTTGGACATGAGAAAATGAATGTTGCAGGAGAAGAATTTGCCCAAAAAATTTTGGGCTAGGCTGAAGCTGCCAACACAACAGTATTCTTGCAAAATAGACTCTCCACCAAGGCAGTCAAGGACTAAACCCTATTCGAAGCTAGGTATGGATACAAGCCCTCCTTAAACTTTCTCAAAATATTTGGTTTTCTATGCTTTACCTCTGTTCCACAGGTTAAGCTTAATAAACTTGATAAAAGGGTTGTTCCTGGCATCATTGTAGGGTATAGCACAATATCAAAGGCTTACAGAGTCTTTCAGCCAACATCTGGTAAAATAATTGTTTCAAGAGATATCTTTTTTTGTTGAAAATGAAGAGTGGAATTGGGAGAATCCAAATGAGGCTAATCAAAGTGACTCCAAACTTATGTTGTCTGACAAAACACTCAAAGAAAAATCTCATGACTCATGGCAAAATAAGATTGAAGATGATGCTCTAATCAGAGGCACAAGACTGCTCTCAGATATTTACCGAAGATGTAATGTTGCTGTGTGTGAGCCCGCAGGGTATGAAGATGGTAAAAATGATGAAAAGTGGATAGCTGCAATGCAAGCAGAGTTACTCATGGTCATAAAAAAAAAGCACATAGGAGCTTGTAGATAGACCACAAGACAGAAAAGTAATTGGAGTCAAGTGGGTGTTTAGAAAAAAGTTAAATGCTGATGGCTCTATCAATAAACATAAAAGCAAGGCTGACAGTCAAGAGATATGCTCAAATTTTTGGAGTTGATTACTCAGACTACTTCTTGCCCTAGAAAGTTTTTCAGCTAGATGTCAAGTCAGCATTCTTAAATGGTTTTTTGCAAGGAGATTTGTGAGTTCCATTTTTATTGGCATGTGTCCGTGACAAAATAAGTTCAATTGAGTTGTAATATGTCGTGAAGATCTTTGTGCAATTGGACTGGGTTTTGGCTGCTGTGCATCAGACATGCGTTCGTGGTGCGTTCGTTGCAGTGTTCGAACGAGTGGCGTTGGTGCTGCGTTCGTAATTGGGTTCGAACGTGTGGAGTTAGTGGCACGTTCTTTATTGGGTTCGAACGGGAATTCCAGAGAGCAAATGTTCGAGTCTCGTTCTTGTTGGGTTCGAACGAGATCATTCCAGAGAGTTCACGTTCGTTGTGCGTTCGATTTACGTTCGAACGAGTCTTCACAGAAAGGGCGCGTTCGTGTAGCGTTCGAACGCGACTGCAATCTGAACGCGTTTTTGGCCTGCAAAACCCTAGGTTTTCACCCTACCTATAAATATAACCCTTAGCCGCCATTCTCATTAGTTGAAGCATATTTCCCTTGAGCCAAAACCTCTCAAATCTTTCAACTCTCTTTGATTCCACCATTGAAGACTTCATGATCTTCTTGTCTTCTCTATTAATGGTGTGAATCCTTTTTTGATAAACCTTCAACACAACTTAACCCAAATTCCCTAATCCTTTAGAGTTCTTTAGGAGGAAGTTTGGTAGTCGGAGTTCCGGCGTCATTGGTGAGAAAATCTACTCAGAGACTTCAGAGGTTCTGAAGAAAACCGTGGGTTGCGGGCTTGAGGAGTTGCCTTGAGTTCTTGCAGTATTGAGGTACTTGAGTCGGTGGAGTTGCCACCATAGGTCTTGACCATCGCTGTAAGTTTTTTTTCTCTATATAGTGGATTTGGGTGGTAGCCTATACCCGGAGTGGTTTTTTACTCGGAAGAGTTTTCCACTTCGTCACCAAAATCATTGTGTTGAATTTTGTGTGATTGATTATATTTGCTGCTTTAATTATTGTTATTGTTTTCACATTTGCAGCTTGTTATTTTAGTTGGTTGATTTGTTAAATTGCCCGTTGCAATTCCATAGTAGCAGTAACAGGACTTGTCCTGCTTATTGTCTGTAATTCCGCATAGGGTCGGAACTTAGGATAACCCCGAATTTTCAATTGGTATCAGAGCCTGAACTCGATCCTTGACCCATTTGCTATGGAGCGTAGTCAACCCTTAAATTGTCCGCACATTTTTGATGGCACGGAATATTTGCATTGGAAGGTTCGCATGAGAGCGTTCCTTAAGTCCTTAGATGAGAGGGTCTGGATGACTGTTGAATACGGGTGGAAACCTCCCGTTGTTACTGTTGATGGGGTCACTTCCCCTAAAGACAAATTGACCTGGACCAAGGACGAATTTGATGCTAGCAATAGGAACAGCAAAGCTGTTAATGCCATACATGGTGCTGTCTGTTCTGCTGAGTTTATGAGAATCTCAATGTGTGAGAGATAGCCAAGGATGCTTGGGACATCCTGCAGACTGTGCATGAGGGCACATTGTCTGTTAAAAATAATAGACTCCAGGATTAGCCACTAGGTTTGAGGTCGCCAAAATGAAAGATGATGAGACCTTTGATGAATTTTATGCTGAGATTAACGATATCGTTAACTCTAGTTTTAACCTAGGTGAGACTATACCTACGAATAGGATAGTTAGGAAAATCCTGAGATCCCTACCTGATAAGTTCCTACCCAAAATCACCGCCATCGAGGAAAGCAATGACCTCGATCAGCTTAATTTAGATGAACTCGTAGGAAAGCTGCAGGTTTATGAGAAAAAGCTTCCTGGTTTTAGAGAGCCAAAAACGTTTGCGATGAAAATCGCTAAGGAAGTTGTGCATGATTCGTTTAGTGATGATGATACCATCAAGGATCATGATTTGGCCTTGTTTGCAAAGAAGTTTAAGAAATTTCTTAAACTTAAGAAGAGTGGCCATAGCAGTAATAAAGATAGGGAGGTTATGCCTAAAGAGAGTAGGCATAGCAGAAAAGAGTCTAGAGAGGATAGGGGTAGTAGATCCCGTGATATCCAATGCCATGAGTGTGAAGGCTATGGGCATATTCGACCAGAGTGCCCTACATATCTCAGAGCTAAAGGCAAGAAAGTCATGGCTGCCTCTCCTAGTGATTCAGAAGGTGGTTATTCTTCTGATGAGTCTCCTAAAGGCAAGAAAAATTTTATTGCCTTTACTGCTAGTGTGACTGATGAGAGAGAGATTGTGGTTAATGATGATGATTCAGAAGTCTCTCTTGATGAGTCTGCAGATGAGGAAAGTCTTCAGGTAGCTTATGTTGAACTGTTTAATGAGAGTTTAGCTATTAAGAAGACTAACATAGAGGTCAGTAAAAGGCTGAAAGCTGTTGAGCTAGAAAAGAATGAAGCTCAAGCCAAATTTGAGCAGAGCCTTTTGATGGTAGTGACCTGGAGGAGAGAAATAGAGGTCTAATTAATAAGGGCCAAATATTAGAAACTGAACTTGAAGATACTAGAACCCAATTGTCTGTATTTTCTAGTGAGAATAAAATATGGATCGTAAGTTAGGAATTATTTCTGAGCCTAACTGTGATAAGGCTTCTTCTTCCAAAGCTGTGCCTGTAGCAGCTAAACATGACTTAGGCAAGAAACCTGTTGAGTGTAGTCATGTTATTCCTCCATTTATTCCTCGTCCTATGACCCAACCTCGATCTAGAGGTGTTGTGGGTAAACCTCGCTCTCGTCAGAGGTTTGTGCCTGTGTGCCACCATTGTGGCAAGGCGGGACACATTAGGCCTAAGTGCTTCATGCTTCACAAGCAAAAGAAGAGGCCTAAGAAGGTGTCACCTAGATTTGACTCTTCAAATCTAGCTTCTCAAGTTTCTGCACTAACCAAACAAGCTCAATTCTTGAGTGAGAAACTTGCTTTGTTGTCTGGGAACTCTCATGTGGAAGAGGCTCCTAGAAAGGTTTGGGTGAGGAAGCAAGATGAATTTCCATCTTCTTCTGCGTGTCCTGATGGACATTTTGAGAGTACACTTCGGTGTAACTCTGCTTGAAAGATGCATTTTTATTTTCCCATTGCATGTGTGTGTGCGTGTGTTTTTATGTTTTTGCACGTTTATTTTGTTTTCACAGCATATGGGTGTGTGTGTGTCTTGTTTTTGTTATATGTCCCTTGGTATATAGGATGGAAACCCGGACATAAATTTCATAGCCGATTCCGAATGGACGGTAATATGATCTGCACTCGGGATACAACTCCACGTATCATTGGATATTTTACAAGTCTGTTTGTGTCTTTATTTTTATTGTGCCTTAAAACTGAAAAATCAAAAAAATTATATATTTTGAAAAAGACCAAAAATTTATGGCTATGGCTTGTTAGAGCATGAATAGCATGTGCATGTGATCCTGGTATGTAGGATATATGATTATGCATGTATGATATGCTGTTATTTTTCTTGATGCTCTATATACATGAGTGTGTGTGATAAAAACCTTGGTATATCTTGTGTTTGCACCTTCACATACACGTTTTTATTTTATCAAGGCTTGGTCGCATGTATGAGTTTTTGGACTGGCAATCTAATTTCTATCATACTTTGTTCATTTAAATAGGGTGACATTTGACTAGATGACCTTGCTATTCCCTTTTGCAAAAGTAAAAAGAAATATATTAAAAAAAGAAAAATGAGACTCAAGTGCAAAAGAGCCAAAATGGCCAAATTCAAAAGATAAGGGCAAAAACCCTTCACTCGAAAGAGTTATTAAATATGAGCTCATGATTTTTCTGGGGTAAATATTATAGCATGCAACCAATATTGCTTATTTTCAGGTCCTAGTGGTGCTGGGTTTGAACACCTATTTTGTGGACTTGGTTTGTTTAGAGATGGATTTCTTTGGCTGTGTCCAGCTCATAAAATAAGGTCTTAAGTCTTGATTCGTTATGCACTTTTTTTTCCACGCAAGTGCTTTATATGCTTTGGTGTTTATGTCATATGCATAAGTGTTGTATTTAGCCACTTTTAAAATGATGCATATTGTTTCATGTCATAAACAGCTGAATACTGACTGGGTATCATTGTGTCAGCTTTACATGCTGTTTCAGTCAGCTTTTGACAGGATTTGTATTTATCTCAGTATGTGTCTGTGTGTGCTTCATGTTATTGCATACTAATTTTTTTCTTGTGCACTTTTCTGAGTTTTGGTTTGCTTCCCGTGTCTTATTTTTCTAGCTGTATGTGCCTGTTAGTAAGGGGGAGTAATTCCTGTTTGTTTATACTCTTGCATGTGTTTTCTCCTGCTCTACTGTTATTTTTCCTGTTTCTTTTACCCTTTGTCATTTCGTGACAAAAATGGGGAGAGAATATATTAAGGGGGAGAGCCTTAATATATAGGAGAGAGTCGTAGAATATCCTTTAGATATCTCCGTTTTAAGGGGAGTTAAGATTAATGGGGAGAGGGATTTCTACTTGTACATGCATGAGATTTTTACCTGCTTTATGTTTTACTTGATTATCCCAATGCTTTTCACGGTATATTATTGTTTGTGGATGTTTCAGGTAGCAGGTATGTTGCTGCGGTGGCATTACTTTCAAGACTACTTTGTTAGGTGTTAGATCGAGTCCATTTGTAATAAGTCACTGTTTTGATGGTTGACAGTTGACTATTTGCTTTTTGGGTCTATTACCGTAGTCTTTGTATTAGGTAGTATTTTGTCACGGAATGCCAAAGGGGGAGATTGTGAGTTCCATTTTTATTGGCATGTGTCCGTGACAAAATAAGTTCAATTGAGTTGTAATATGTCGTGAAGATCTTTGTGCAATTGGACTGGGTTGGCTGATGTGCATCAGACATGCGTTCGTGGTGCGTTCGTTGCAGTGTTCGAACGAGTGGCGTTGGTGCTGCGTTCGTAATTGGGTTCGAACGTGTGGAGTTAGTGGCACGTTCTTTATTGGGTTCGAACGGGAATTCCAGAGAGCAAATGTTCGAGTCTCGTTCTTGCTGGGTTCGAACGAGATCATTCCAGAGAGTTCACGTTCGTTGTGCGTTCGATTTACGTTCGAACGAGTCTTCACAGAAAGGGCGCGTTCGTGTAGCGTTCTAGTAAGCGTTCGAACGCGACTGCGATCTGAACGCGTTTTTGGCCTGCAAAACCCTAGGTTTTCACCCTACCTATAAATATAACCCTGAGCCGCCATTCTCATTAGTTGAAGCATATTTCCCTGAGCCAAAACCTCTCAAAGCTTTCAACTCTCTTTGATTCCACCATTGAAGACTTCATCATCTTCTTGTCTTCTATATTAATGGTGTGAATCCTTTTTTGATAAACCTTCAACACAACTTAACCCAAATTCCCTAATCCTTTAGAGTTCTTTAGGAGGAAGTTTGGTAGTCGGAGTTCCGGCGTCATTGGTGAGAAAATCTACTCAGAGACTTCAGAGGTTCTGAAGAAAACCGTGGGTTGCGGGCTTGAGGAGTTGCCTTGAGTTCTTGCAGTATTGAGGTACTTGAGTCGGTGGAGTTGCCACCATAGGTCTTGACCATCGCTGTAAGTTTTTTTCTCTATATAGTGGATTCGGGTGGTAGCCTATACCCGGAGTGGTTTTTTACTCGGAAGAGTTTTCCACTTCGTCACCAAAATCATTGTGTTGAATTTTGTGTGATTGATTATATTTGCTGCTTTAATTATTGTTATTGTTTTCACATTTGCAGCTTGTTATTTTAGTTGGTTGATTTATTAAATTGCATGTTGCAATTCCATAGTAGCAGTAACAGGACTTGTCCTGCTTATTGTCTGTAATTCCGCATAGGGTCAGAACTTAGGATAACCCCGAATTTTCAAGATTTACGTTGAGCAACCTAAAGGCTTTGTGGAAAAGAGAAAAGAAGCACTTTATGGCCTAAAGCAAACACCACGGGCATGGTATAATAGAATAGATGATCACTTACTCTGTTTAGGTTTCAAGAAAGTCTTTCCGAGTTTACTTTTTATGTCAAGTATGATGGTGCTGACTTTCTTATCATCTCTCCTTGTATAGATGTCAGATGATCTTCTAGTGACAGGAAAAAATGCAAATTAGATTGATAAATTCAAGCTAGAGATGAAGAAAGCCTTTGAAATGACAGATCTTGGCTTAATGACTTATTTTCTTGGAATGAAGGTCAAGCAAGATCAGGATGAAGTGTTCATTTGGCCAGAAGAAATATGAAAGAGAGATTCTTAAGAAGTTCCAAATGGAAGATTGCAAGGCTATGAATAAGGAAAATTCTAAGTGACCTGCATTTTGAGCAAGAAGAAAGCACCAAAATCTTTGTAGACAAAAGTAGCAATTACCATTTCTCATAATCTAGTGTTTCATGGATAAGCACTTCAATATTAAGTTGTTTTTCTTTAGAGAAGTGCAAAAGAGTTGAGCAGTGACACTTCTTTACCGCAAAACTGAAGATCAAGTTGCTAACATCTTCACCAAGTTTTTACCAGCTATCAAATTTGACTGGCTCCCAGAACACTGGCGTGGTTGATTGAAAATAAGATTTTAGGAGATTTAAATTATTGAATGACGTTTTTCGATACATTACTAAAACGTAAGTTCTAATTTATGTTATATGTGGTGAGATCTATACTTATATCCATATTATAGTCTCTTATATCAGATTATGATGTTATGACTTATAAATGCAAATAAAATTGAAGTGAATATAATATATATTTTTCATCGAACAACTATAGAAATAAGATTATCTAAACTTTCAAATTATAGAACAAACACTTCATAAAATATAGCTTAAAAGGAAATTGCTAGCCAACAATACCCAAGGCATCATTCCATTGATTTAAGCTTTTGACTTGACAGAATATTTATGTATTATGATTGATAAAATATAAAGAAGATGAGAATATATAATAGTTTTTAAGGGTAGGGGTGGGCAAAAAAACCGACCGAACCGAACCAAACCGCAAACCGAACCAAACCGGACCGAATTTACGGTTTTTTTCCTAACGGTTCGGTTTGCGGTTCGGATTGGCCCACCCCAAACGGTTTACGGTTCGGTTCAGGACCTAATCCGAACCGCACCTGTAAAACCGAACCGCACCTGTAAAACCGAACCGAACCGTTATAATTAAAAAATAAAAATTTTTATAAAAATTTTTGTATTTTTCTTTTAATTTTATTCTATGTTTTCTTTTTATTAGTATGTTAATACTTTTATTCTTGAATTTTTGTTAATACTTTTATTCTTCAATTTATTTATTTTATGGTAGCATCATTATTCTTGAAAGTAAGATGTTGGATTTGTCTCTTAATTAGAATGATGGTAGCATCATTATTCGAGGTAATTTTTAAAAAAATACAAGAATTAATTGTGCCTCATTTTTCAATTCTTATGGAGTGCACATGTTCCCTGGAGTCACAACTTACACCCTAGCACTTCATACCATTTGTTGGATATAGACTTTTTTTTTTTTCCACTTAAATGGATGAAATTGTATTTTAAATATAATAATCCGTAAACCGAACCGAACCAATCCGTAAACCGCTGGTTTAAAAAATTTTCAATCCGAACCAAACCGTTATTTAATGGTTTGGTTTGAGAGGTAAAAAATCCGAACCGTATAAAATATGGTTTGGTTCGGTTTTTAGTAAAAACCGAACCAAACCGAACCGCGCCCACCCCTATTCAAGGGTTGCAAGACCTTTTCAAACTTATTGAAGTTACACACAAGAAAAGAATTTAGAAATTTCATGGAGGTTTTGTGATTAATGAGTTTGTAGGAAATTTGGGTAGTTGCAGTTGGAGAATCTTAATAACAAACAATGCAACAAAAATCGATACAGAAATTTAGGACGATTTTTTCAATCCCAATTCTGTCCGGATTGATTGCAATCCTAGTATCAATATCATTAATTGGTCCTGTTAGCAGTTTTAAGGTTGAGTGTGTTTTTTCATTCTCCTGCAATGTGTAATAGACGTTTAAAATTTTATATTATTTGTCACCCCTAATTTTGTAGAAGGTTCAGGGATGTGTTAGATTCTTGTAAATTATTATCCATGAAAGGACCTAGCATGACCATACTTGTAAGGCATAGTGAAACCACTTTTGGGTTGTTTTGGTTAATGCAACAACATTTTTGTATCATAAATTACACACAAAAAGAAACAAAGAAATGACAAATGAATCCATCATCGTTACATGTACCCAGGGCTTGGGCATGGGTAGCCCACTTACCTCTCAAGAAATTGTGATTTACAAAATATATAGGAAAGAATGAACACACAAAAAAAAAAAAAAAAAAAAAAGCAGAAAAATTTGCTACTGTTTTTATGGAAAAAAATGGGGATTAGACTCAAGGAGAGAAGCAGCAAAAGCTCCAAGCTAGAAATTTGATATCCAAGCAATGAAGAGGGAGATTCAAGGGCATAAAACAATCAGAAGTTACCATATTATAGCAGTAATAGAGTGACTAGTAGCATGGCTATAGACGAGAGGGAAATGCCTGCAGCGACTTTAGGATGTCCATTTGGTGGTGTCGGAGGTACTGCTGAACGATTAGTAGGGCTGGTCGATGGGACTGGTGTGACGGGGGGTAAAGGTGGCTCTATGACATCAGACTCAGTCAGGAGGGGATTTGGAGCCTCCGCTGGTGGCATATAATTAGGATCGGTGATGAGTGGCATGAGACCGCCAGGCTGAACAGGGTTCATGTAAGCAGGTGTCTCCTTGCCCAGATTTAAGCATCGATTCCCTGCGATAAATAGTTAAACCAACAGGAAGTTAATAAAAAAATAAATAAATAAGGCAGTAAGACTGTTCTTCCTGGTGCCTGTAATGACAAACAGAAATAGTTGCTTTTAGTCAAAATGAAATGTTAGTAGTATTAGACTATTCGCATCGGATTCCCTATATTTTATTTTTTGTAGTACAGATGTCCATCCAGTAAGAATAAAACAATAAAACCAAAGACTTTTTTCGGATTAGCAGTGAGTTTGGTCTAGAAAAGTTAAAATTTGTCAAGGTTCTAGGATGTAAAACAGAAGGACCAAATGTATCATGCACCATACAAAAAAAGGATGGCCCAGCCATTTAAGCAATGTGTACACAGCCATGTCAAAAAAAAATTATGTTTCAAAGCCAACTTACTTCGGTATCTAGCGGCAGTCATAGGGAAATCTGTAATAACACCGTTAATACCAGCTCCAGTGTAATATGAGTTGATCTCCACTGTTGAGTCTGAGAAGAAGTCCCAAGCTTGAGATACAAACTCATTGCTGAATGTCTCCACATAAACTGAGAGCTTAAATGATTGTAGCTTTGGTACAACACTTGTAGCACTGGTAATGAATAATGCACTTTCAGGAAATACAGACTCCTTGTTGAGGACAACAGAATCAGCAAATTTTTTAATATCCTCAATGGTTGTGTTAAGAGCATCACGGATATTTTCTTCAACCTTGTAGACAAACTCATAGTTATTTTTCTCTTTGAATTTCATTAGAACGGAACTGTTTGTGGACTGAATCATAACCTTTAAAGCTGTCCGATTATCATAACCCGCCTTTCCCAAGGCCTCAATAACTGCATCAGTTACACCCATTTCCTGCTTCTCTGCAAGATAGGCTGCATTCTGAAGGTAGTACAGGAGAAAAAAAGACTAAAATGTCAGATGCATCACAAATATTTGAGTCAAGCTGAAAGAGATTACAACCATGTGATGAAGCTAGCTGTGATGCAGAAATATAATTTATATATGAATCCTCAACTAGTACTGCTGCCCTATGGCAACAACAAACTTACCTCTATGCTGATCAAGACACCAGAAAGAGAGCTTGCATTCTTTGCTATATCCAGAAAATCAGACAATTTTATAAACTTTCCAGCGTTTTTGTTCTTCGGGTTCCGGAATAATTTATACTTAAAAAAGGGATTCGAAATTTGCGCTACAGTGGCAAAGAAAATAAATAAATATCAGATATTGAATATTTGTTCAACAGAAAAATTTCTAACAAATCATATTTATTCTGAGATAATACCAACAATACTACACAAAAAGCAGAACCACATGAGCAGATTTAGAAGGTAAGGAGGAAATGAAAGATATGGTCAAAAGTAGCAGTGTACCAAAGAAAGAACTCATTCAAGATTCTATTATTAGGTATGAAGTGACCATGAAAAACATAAACCAAAAAAAATCCAAACATGTCAATATATGAATTTAGATATCCAAACAAGAATACAAAAATCAACCTTAAATGAAGATTCTTCTTTAAGACTCTTGTTCTCTCCATCTTCTGGTACAAATGGGCAATTCTCTGATTATGCATGGGGTAGTTTTCAAGTGTTGACTTCTTATACCCAAATTAAACACCTAAAAGCATTGAGTTTCAGATGGATATTTTATCTTGCCAACCATTTTGTCCTCCTATTTCTTCAATTTTAAGCAGTTAGGACTCATTTTTCCTTCATGCATATATACTCACACATAAACTTTTCAATTAAAGAACACCAAGGGAACATTAAACGTTTCAATCATTATAAAAAAAAAAAAGGTCATTATACCAGAGAGCAGAGAAGAAGGAAATGAGAATCAATTTAACTTACGGGTCAAGGTTTGAATCTCATCCCATGTCAAGCTAAAAGAAAATATTCCGCTGCCTGCCATAATCTCTGGAATAGTAGATGTAAGGTTGCTAAAACTCGATTGAGCAGCATTTGTGCTATTAATAAGATTTATAAAGCTAAAGCAAAATGGTACTCCATCCTTTGACATCTGGACAGGACAGTCAATAATATCTGCACCATCTGAAATAGCTTTCTGGTATGCTAAGTCAGTACAACTGGGATAGTCTCCACTTGCTCCATTCTTTGAGATGATCAAAAGACCCACTACAACAAGAGAAGGGTAAAGGA
The DNA here is from genome assembly GCA_019454045.1 of Zanthoxylum bungeanum. NCBI lineage: Eukaryota > Viridiplantae > Streptophyta > Magnoliopsida > Sapindales > Rutaceae > Zanthoxylum > Zanthoxylum bungeanum. The sequence continues at coordinate 115,358 of SKCR01024365.1, read as the reverse complement.
CATAAGTTTCTATTGATCTTACAACAATTTTTACGCACTCAGTCAACCAGCGACACAACCAATGAGTGGGAAAGATAATAAACACATTAGCAAAAAGCACCATAGAGTGCATACCTGGTTTGGATGCATTTTTTCCTAGGTGAGAAAAGCAATCTGTAGCATAATAAATAAATAAATAAATCAGCATCTCAGAAAATAAAATAAGACCAAATCTAAGTACCATAATTGGAAATGCCATTTCTGGATGTAAATTGACAATAAAAAGAAAAAAAATGTTATTTAAGTACAGGCAATTGCAATAAGGTTCAGCGTACAACTTTTTAAATTTGTTGTAAATTTAAGTGAGCTCGAAAATGTCGAAACATATAAATCCACTCAAAACTCAAAAGAACCTAGTGTATCGCCAATTGAAAATCAAAATAAGGAAAAGCAAAATGGAGTAGTCCATTAGGTACACTGAAACCGAATTGAATGAACCAATAAAGATTCAAGTATATAAGGTCAAGTAAATTGCAAGGAGATTATCAAATATGGGTCTGAATAAAAAATTATTGAATATTCATTTAGGTGCTGTTTTATCAAAGATTCAGGTTAAACCTCAGAATGGAAGTTACATATATAAAATCAAACATAAACAGCAACAGTCTACAAATACTTTACAACAATTTTTGGATGTGAAATAGTATGTTATGGCAAGGATGACAGCTTACCTATGGCCTCTGATGGAGTTATTGGGAAGTCGGACAGCACACCATCAACAGAGAAGTCACCATTGTCAATGAATGAGAGATACTCAGCTAGTGGATCATAACTGTAGTTAAAGCTAACTGGAAGGTCATTTGCAAAATTTGATGCAAAAACTTCCAGACCTTCTTTATGAGCATCCAACACGACAGAGGTATGAGGTAATAGGTACTGACTTGCATCTACAGGCCATACATAATCCTTAGGAACAAGGATTCCTGAGGCAAAAGTCTTGATAAATGTAAGATTCTTTAAGATAGAACCATAAGTTTGGTTGGTTGTCGGCTCAATTTCAGTTTGTCCAAGAAATCGGAAAACCAGCTTTGTCGTGCTTGGCCGGAATCTTGCAGCAATACTTCTCAAGAAATTCACCTCGGGTGAAGAGATATAACTGACAACTACACTTCTAGATACGGAAAGTACAAAACTTCTCATACTCAAATTGTGCTGTGCATAGAATGCATCATGCTGCAGAAATATCAGAACAGAAGGGTTGGCTTAAAAAATATAGCAAAAGAGCAGATTCTAATAGTGTCAAGATTCAAGAGACGATGTAAAAGGAAAAACCAACAGAATGTAGAACATTGACATCAAAAGAGTAATAGCTCAATGAAGAAAGGAGAAATTTTTTATCTTTTACCTGAATATTCAACCATAAGCCTGGCGGTCTCAATTGTCTTGCCATGTCCACAACAGTGAGAATTGGGAACCTATTGCCATCGAACTTATTGGTTCGAGAATAGATTCCTTGAAATACTGTCCCAAAAATGAATTAAAAAAGTATCAAACAATAGATAATGGTCAAAACAGAATAACATTTCACCTACTTAACAATTGACGTGGATAATAACTCATGGGGGCTGCTGATCATTAGTTTAACATTCATAGAAGTCAGATAAAGTAAACAATATAATAGCTCAAACCAGTATGATGAATCTTGTCATGTTGGTTTGTCAAACCAACATGCCTATATCCAATTTTAAGAGCAGCTTATCATAAAAGATTGACTATGACAGCTTAAACCTAACCCAAATGAATTCAACTCATTCATCAAATGATAAAGAGAAAGAAATAAAAGAAGAAAAGCTTACAGAAAATATTTGATAGATCGCTGAGCGTGTAGTCAATGGAAAACCATCCTGGAGTTGAGACCCCATTAACAAGGTAAGTCTTTCGCTGGTTTTTAAAAACAAAAGGGATGTTAGAACCATTATCGAGCTTAAGATCAGGAAAGCAAATCCCAGCTCCATCTTTGGTCAGTTGCACATCACACCATAAGATTACATCAGGAACACTCGTGATCAATGCCAAATTATAAGCATCTGAACTGGAATCTGGAAATAACCCCGAAAATCCACCTCGTGCTACTACAAAAGGAGGATCTCCTGCAAGCATGATCCAATATGTGAGCTTATCCAACAGTCGAGAAAAATAAATAAATCAATAAAATTAATGAGAAATTGATCAAGTTAAACACATTACTATACCTATTAATTTTTCTACCTCTTGTCAATCCAAAAAAAGGAACTCTCTTTTCTTTTGTTTTTCCAAAGAAACAAAAATCCTTAGATTTAAACAGTCAATGGTTCAGATTTTTTTTTCTTTTTTTTAAAAAAAAAGGAAGAAGAAAGTGATTCAACGAACTGACTCTATTCCAAATACAGAACTTTCTTTATTCACATTCGAATTTTCATATTTTCTTCATTTTTCCAAAAATATATTGATAGAAAAACTTAATCTTTACTTTACTACATTTTAATTTTCTTGATTTTGCTTATTATTTCAGCTTCTAAACTTCCAAAAATAAAATTATTTTTATAATTTTAAATTCAGTGACTACAAGTTAATACTAAGCCAAAAACTACACTTTTTCATCTTATCACCACATTTTTTTTTTTTAAATCTCAGCAACCAAACAGAAAACAAACAAACTTAGCTAACTCGAACGAACTGCAAAAACGGTACCGCTTAGTGTCTGCCATTGACTCGTAGCATTAGATCCCTGAGCTGAGACTTGAGCTATAACTCCACAGTGAAGTACGACCAGCGCCGAAAAGAGAACCACGCTGATAGCGCGTGTGTTATACATTGCCGGAAAATTATCTCTTCCGCTCCCGCCGAACTCTTGGTATATGTGCGATAGTTTTTCTTCTGTAGAGAGAGAGAGAGAGAAGCAAAATGAATCAATAAATTTTGCAGGCTGGCTTTGCAATAATTTTATACTCAATAGTAATTTTTTTTTTTTTCTAATTTAATTGAATTAAATTTTTATATTTATGAATTTATATTTACACGCATTCGGCGTTTTGTTTTCATAATACGATTAAATTCTTGATCCAAAAGATCAAATGGATAAGTGGTTCGATTGATTGAACCATTTCAAAAAAATCAGTAAAATTGATATATATTGTAAATAATTTTATTTAAATAAAAATTATAAAAAATATTAATTTTTAATTTTTAATTTTAAAAATTAAAAAAATTGAACTAATCTGATACGGTTCATCAATTTTTATTTGGTTTGATCGATTTTTTACTACTCAATTTTTACCGATTAATCGGACCGGACTCACAACCAGTTTCCTGTTCAACCGGTCCAACCGATAAGTTTGATCTGATTTTCAAAACGGTGCTCATGTATTATGTTTGTTCCGAGTTGAGAGCTTGGCTTGCCGAAGCCACTGTCGAAAGCAAAACTGAAACTTAATTTTCGTTCTAATAAAAAAAAAAGGGAAATGCTAATGAGTGTCATAAGAGCACTCCTTAAAATTCCATTTTAGGAGAGTTTTTATGGGAAAATGAAAAAATAATTAATGTTTTGACAATTTTTTACATTTCTCATAAAAATGATGTGAAAAATTTCTAAAAATTGATCATTAATGAGTGCTTTTATGGTACTCGTTAGCATGACCCTAAAAAAAATAAGAGATAAAATCTCTCTAAATCCCTAATTTTTTTTATTAAAATATTGTCAAGTCCCTGATTTTTTAATAATACATCATCAAATATTTGTTATTAAAAACTAATGGTAATACATTCATTTATTTTTGTAGTTTCATTTTTTGCCATTTATCAAATTTATAAGTAATAAAAAAAATCTGACATCAATAATTATGGGACTCATAAGATATATTAGAAGCTTTCGATTTTTTCTCTCTATCTCTCTTCTGTAATTTAAATGTAAATTTTTACAAAGTAACGTCGATCACTAAAATATAACTATAGTATTATAAAGAGACTGTAAATATCTAGGATTTTCTCTTAAAAAGAAATTCTCTCACCTGAATTATAAAATGAAATTGTGATACTTAATGCATATCATTTGTACTTAATGCATATCATTTATACAGTCCGATTCAACATCATCTCATACACTTTTTTTTTGGTTTCCCTAACACACTCGGAAATTCTGCAAATTAAATAAGTAAAATTCTCCAATAAAGTCAAAGCTTGGACTACACATTACAATAATGTGGTGTGTACATAATCTCATTGGCAAATAACTATATTTTTAATTAAAAAAGAGTAATAAAAGAAGAAATTATCAATTTATCAAGTTTTTGGCTTTCAAATTACTTCAATGCAAGTCTTCTCATGATTATATTTCCAACTTTGGGTTCGTAAACAGCGGCTAGCACTTGTGTTTCAACCCTATAAAAAGAAAATAATTTTTTTAATAAATATCAGAATTTTGAAATGAAAAAATATATTATAAAAAATTGGTATGCTTAATTGTTGATGTCACCTTTTTATTTAGAGAGAAAATCTTCTAAGTCCCTAATTTTTTTTCATTATGTCTCATCAAGTCATTGATTTTTTTATAATACATCAAGTCACTGCCATTAAAAATTAATAATAACATATTCATTAATTTTTTTATTTTTTATTCTTATATTTTATTTATAAATAAAATGTAACATCAACAATTATAAACATATATAATAAATTAAAAAAAAAATTTTCTTAATTTCATAAAAGGAATTTAATTTGCATGTTTTGGTAAAATTTGGCTTAAATTTTCCCAACTAAAATATTTAATTGTGTATCATTACCTTTTTACATAGGTAGATTTTAATTTCATATTACATATTATGATCACGTAGTTTCGGATTCCATGAAATAAAACATAGTCAATGATAAATGATGTCAATTAGCTAGCTATACATATCCTGGACTGCACCTCCTGTCGAACCGCCAAATTTGAACCGGTCGCTTTCTCGGCTCGAGCAAGCCGGCAACAAATCCGACAGCTAGATGGGGGTGGCAAAATACTACGTGGCGAAATTTCATTGGCTATTCACAGCACGCGTCTCGTTCGATGTGGGACCCTAAGAGTGCGGTGCTGGTATTTACCATTAAACAGACTGTTGTTTTTAATGGTCAATGCCGGCATAACAGATTGTTCTGGAAAGTCTTTAAAAATTTACAACACGAAATTTGTTGGAGAGAGACCATTATTCTTTTCCTCCAAATCTGAACCGTTCGATTAAAAATCAACGATCTATATGAAAGCATACTCCATCGATTAAAAATCAACGATCTAGATGAAAACAGACTCCATATTTATGTCGCTCCTTGATCCTCGTCTGATCTTCCTCTATTGTAACAGGATCAACATGTGACAGCTGGTTCTGCGTAGCACGACGACTTAACAAATAGATAAATAAAGATTTAAATACTCGAATCACTATCAATTTTTTTTAATGAAAAAATATATATAATTTTTCGATACCTGTCATGAAAACATCGCATGTTTCTATACAATAGAGGCTCCTCCGTAGCAGGAATCTCTGGTTAATGACAGTCAAATGTTCAAAGGAGACCACTTCCTCATCTAAATTCAGTCGAATGTTCAAAGGAGACCTCGTCCTCATCTAAATTCAGCCGAAAATACTGCACGAGTTGGGTGATGACCATATCATGGGGAATGTTCGTCCTACTCTGAGCATGAACCTGAAACCAATGCCCTATAATAAAAGTTCTTCTGTCCATCCTGCAGCCTTGCAAGGAAAAAATATTTGTAGGATTTATTTATAATTAAAATAAAAATAAATTAAAATGTACAATATAAAATATACATGTAGTATGCAGTCTAACAAAACAATGTCTAAAATATTGATCGCATCCTGGTGATCGATACTAGGGGTGTTCGCGGTGCGGTTCGGGGCGGTTTTTTCATTTTTTACTTCAAACCGCGCGGGTTGGCGGTTTGGGAAATTAAAAAACGAAACCGCAAATTTGATAAGGAAAACCGCGGCCGTTCGGGTTGGCGGTTTAGCGGTTTGGGCGGTTCGGGTCGGCAGTTTGGATTATAAATTTTTTAAGAAAATTTTGTGTGTTTTCACATTATAATTGAAGAAAAAATTACATAATTTTCATTTATTCATTACATATTGTTATATGATCATTAAATATCTTAATTTTCATAGTTAAAGAAGAAGAAATATATAAAATAATTTTTAATTTGAACGCGGGTCGGCGGTTTCGGCGGTTCGGGTTAAAATTTACGGTTTGGGCGGTTTGCGATTTGACATGGGTCAAAACCGCACACCGATCCGAAATTTGCGGTTCGATTCGGTGCGGTTCAAAATTATTATTAATATTTTTTCAAACCGCGCGGTTCGGTTCAGTTCGGTGTTTGACCCGAAATTGTGTTCACCCCTAATCGATATGTGGTACGATGATCAACTGAATGACATCCTCTATAGTCCGAATGCCTAGTTTGATATGTCTCCGCCTCAAAGCGTACAATCGATCATCATAAAACGAGACGCGCTCACTCTCCGTAGGCCTCGGTCCCAACACCCTACCCACGACATCTCTCTAATCAATCAATGTTTTGTATTCCCAGTCACCATGGGGCCCAAACTGTATAATCTCCACAATCGGACACCCCAATACCTCACATATCAAGTTAAATGTAATATCTAACCTCCTCCCGAACAATCAAGTTGAAAACTGAAAAGAGTACTTCTGAATCGTTTCAGGATTGATGCAACTGGTGAACATCCGATATAATCGAGCAGACATTGGGGCATCTAAAGTATAGAGGTTGTCATGTCTCATCTCGAGCAGTTGATCGATCTGTGCATATCTTGTAATATCTTCCATATCTACTATATATGCATCAACATTAGGTCGTGCAATCCAGACATTCTGGTGTTGATTGAAATACTCATTGTCTGTGAAGTAAAAAGGAACAACACCAACCATAACTTCGAAGATAAGTTCAGATTTCAGAGAAAGTGCATAGAAAACTTCGGATATCCTAAGTCTTGATGAATAATTCAAATATTTTTCATTGTATTATGCTTACTTACAAGACCTCGGCCTTATATATTTTTAAAACTTCGGAGATCCGAAGTTATTATTTTTGATATCCAAAATTTTAAGTAAAATTTTTCTTTAAAAAGATTCGGAATAAATTTCGGAGAATTTGGATTTTCCGAAATCTTCTTCGGAGAAAATAATCATTTTGGCAAAACTCAAACGTTATAATTCATTGCTTGGCAAATGATAATTTTTTTTTTTTTGACTACTTTTATCAATTTCCTATTTGGCATTACCCATTATAGTGGCAGCGGCCACGGAACATATAGAAATCATTATATTTTTGTGTAAACAATTACATGTAAAGTGAGTGATCCCTCCCTCAATTTCCAAACTGTAACCCTAATTTTCAAACTTTTATCATAATTAACTATTTATTAATGGGGGAAAATGTTTATAAAAGTTCTAAGTAATGTGAAGCATCTATGCTTACCAATAACTAATTTTAATTTCCAAAAGGTTTAAAGGGAGCATTTAATCAATATCATGATCATGTAATATAAAATTGAGAATTTGACTAATGAAACAATTTTTTCATGAATAATTTTAGGGTTATGCACTCGTTAAGAATCCATTTAAAGAAAGTTTTGACATCATTTTTATGGGAAATTGAAAAAATTATCAAATCATTAATGATTTTTTTTTCTTTTTTCTATCAAAATTTTTAGGACACTCGTTAGCATTTCCCATAATTTTATATAACTAAATGGCTTAAACATCAACACCAGTGCATTACAGCCATTTTCTGCTTTTTTATTTAATTGTTCTTAGTATTTTGTTTTGCTTGTTTATGCATAACAACTGGTGATGAAGATGATATTTATCTTTTTAATCTAAAAATTAAGACAAACTGCAAGTAGCTAATTGTTTAATTAGTCACACATTGTTTGTTACCTTTAATGATTTTAACAAAATCAAACTTTGAGTAATTATTCGTGATGGTTGATGCAACCTAAGAATTAACTAATAAATCAAAAAATGTTGGCTGATGAAAATTTTATTTTATTTTATTTTAGAGTTAAAAAAATGTCGAGACGAGTCGTGGAGATTTCACATTTTTATTTACTGTTAATATCTATATTATAAAGCACAATACTGTGGGCGAAAGAAAAAACAATTAATAGTTAAGATTAAAAGAGATAATGTATATAAAAGTCTATGTTTATATGGCTTAATTGACGACTCATATCATTTCATTATAATGTAATGGCTGATAAAAAATTATTTCATTATAAAATCTCTATAAAATTGGTAATTATAGTTTACCAAACAAATCAAATAATAAAATCATTTTCAAATATCAACTGTAGGTTACCAAATAAATTAAAAGATAAAATTATAAAATCTCTATGAAAATGATAATGGTAGATCATGCGATAAATTCTTTAACACTGTGCCATATGTACAGACAACATCTAGTATATATATATATATAGGATTGGGTAAATTCTAATCTTGTTTATTAAATCCAAAACTCGACTTAATATATTTAATATTTTAAATTTTACTCTTTCAAATGGGTCAAGTTAGCATATCGATCCGAATTTTATACACTTTAAAAAAAAAAAAAAACGCGCATAGAGGGGTGGAGTGCACATCCAAATAAGTTGTTAATATAATAATTTTTTAAATCCCATTGAATTTGTTTGATCTTGAACTATATGTATTTTTATACATTTTTTTTTTATTTAAATAGAACCACATGAAAGTTCCCAACACCCATAGTTTTTTTTAAAATACTATTTTAATGTCATATACCTTACCTAATCAACTTATAATAAATAATAATAATCAAAGATAAATAATACATGAAGCCAGAAAAGCTAAGGTCAAATTGTGAGACAAAACTAGAGAAACTGCCATCTTATTACTCAAATTGTGAAAATTATTGGGCAAAGAAGGTTCTTAATTTGGCAATCAATCATATGATCACATGGGAGTGTACTTATAACATATGAAACAATTGTGATGGACGGCTATGATGAGTCCACGTCAGCAGGAATATAAAGTTTGATGGGTGATTGAGCCCACGTTGGAGGTACAGAGATGGGAAGCACTAAATGGTTTTGGTGATGATAGCCATGTAATTTTATTCAAAAATCTATATGCATAATTTAGGGGTGAGCATCGGTTCCGGTTCTACCCGGAATCGATTGGAACCAAACCGATTTTTCGGGTTTGGAATCGGAACCGGTTGTAATCGGGTAGGTTCCGGTTCCAAATATGAAAGAACCAATTTTATCCGGGTAGGTTCCGGTTCCAAAATAGTCGGAACCGGAACTGGACCATGGAACCGGTTTATATGAACATAAATTTTAAACATTTGACGTTCATTATTTAATTGTACAAATTTTAAAGAGTTGCAGTTCATATAACAATATTTTAGTACTTCTATCAAGTATATATATAATGTATGTGTGTTTGTGTTAAACAGAGACGCTTAAAATTAGAAAATGAGCTCATTGCAAACAGAAAGCTACTATAATTTAAAACTACCACAATTAGGGGAAAAATAATCAATGAATAAACAAAATTTTCCTTTACTCCATTTTGTTTTGCCACAATTTTGTTTTAACAAAAAAAACATTTTCTTAATCTAATTCGAAATATTCCAGCACAGCAGAATGCTAGAATTCGACTCTAAAATTATATGTATTTATTTTAATCTTTCCATTTTCCCAGCAACATAAGTATAATGAAAATCTATATATAATTAATGATATCAATAATCAAATATTTTGAAAGAAAATAGTGGGCTATTGTATAACCTTTCGTTCTTGAGCTTTCGCACTCCGATTTGGTCCCTATTTTTTCCTAGGTACTCGTATCGGAATGTAGTTTTCATTAAAATATTTTAAAATAGGGTAATTCGGAACCGGACCGGAACCAGATTGGAACCGAATAATAGGGTACCCTGTTTAATTGGGTAGGTTCCGGTTCCACTTAGTGCGAAACCGAATTTTTCCGGGTAGGTTCCGGTTTCATGTGGAATCGGAACCGATTTTGCTCACCCTATATGCATTAATGAATGTTTCAGCCACAAAAGGAAAATCCAAATAGAAAAGGTGCTTTATATTTAATGAATATCATATATTTATAATCAAAACTAACCCCACACAAATCATCTTCATGCCAACCATCTTGATGTAATAACATTCAAATGTATAATATAATACATGTATTGTCTAGATTTATTTTTATCCCAACTTGATATAATACAAGTATTATCTCATATGTCCGAATGTTATTAAAACATGATGCTTTGTATGTGATCAGTAGGGATGGCAAAATGCGGATATAGATCCTGATTGGATCCAATCCATATTACATTTTTTGGATCCGGATCCACTAAAAAATATACAGATCCTGACATGGACATTTTCCATACGGATTTATAAAAAACCAAGATCAGAAAAAAATCATTTTTTAATTTTTTTAATTTTCAGATTATTTAATTTTAAATGCTTAAAATAAAATAAAATAACACCTTAAACTAAACAATAGCATTTTATCATGTAAAATAACATTTATAATTCAAAATCCATTTAAAATAATCTAAATCTAAGTGTAATATTATAACAAAATCATAAATAAAAATAATTTTTATTATTTTATATTCGGATTTCGAATTCACTTGAATCCGAATCCAAATCTATAAGGATCTTAAAAATACATATGCGAATCCGAACTGAATCCGAATAAGCTTGTCGTCCCTGATCAGCTATATATTTATAATATCTATGTGGGTTTATGACCGCGATTTTATATATCGAGTACGCAAGCGCACATATCGCTCAAATAGTATAAAAAATTATCGATCACACGAGGACTTATATCTTATATTACTAATTATTAAAACTAATTACTTACAAATATCTAAGTGAAGTGGAATTATGGTTGTTGGTTGAATTGATTTTAACTAAAGCAAATAAATAAAATTATGATAAAATTCTAAAGGAAATCGATTAAGAGAGAACATCCAGAGTTGTGAATCCGCTCAGAATTATTCTAAAGATTAATTGGTATTCCTATACTCGTGTAACATATTGACTCGTTAATTTGGAACACTAAAATATTCATAAGCCTCTTTCGATGGTCAAGTGTAAATATTCAAAATAACTCAATTAACTAAATTTCTATGTTAATTAAGAAATCTCAAATTCATTAAGAACAAGTTCCAAATATGGCTACACCTGCCCGACAAGTATATTTATATCATGTAAGGAAATCCATACAATGAGATCATGTGTTATTAAATCTAAGGCTAAACCTAAAATTCTTTTATCAAATTCATTTAAGTTTACCACATCAATCTTATTGGTGATCAAACAACAAGAAGCATTAAGATTAAGATTCAATAAACAAGCCAAAATATCACACAAGATATAGGGAAACTCAATTTATAAACTCATAAATTCTAAGGTTCATCACATCCCTAGATTATAGATTTAGTTACAGTACATAGTTGGAATTACTAAATAAATAATCACAGTTAAACACAACTTCATAAAAGAGAAAGAAATAGTGAACTCTATTGAAGATGACTGCCTTTCTATTCATTGACGTTGAATCCTGACACTATGGTTTGCTCGTTATCCAGTGCTCTCCTTCAAGGATCACCTTGGCATCTCTAAAAGTAAGGTTTTAGACTCTCCAAAAACAATCTCTTAAGGCTTGGAACCAGGTTTCTTATATAAGAGTTGTGGTTACTTCTTGAATACACTTTCTAAATATTCTGAAAACGCGTGGGCGCGTCGCGACATGTCTGTCACAGCTTCGCGACGCGCGTGCTAGATGTTGAGAAATTAAGTATGCCGAAGTCAATATTGCGACGCGAAGTATCTTGAGTTGCGACGTGAAATGTCTAATGTCGCACCATAAATTGTTTAGCGTCGCGTCGCGACGTGAAAGCTTTAGCTGATCAGCACCTTCTGCCTCAAATTCGTCGCGACGCGCATTCCAAGATGTGATGTCCACAGGTCTGAGCTGCGATGCGCAAGTGTCAGTAATTTGGCCCTCTCTGTCTCGTTTGAGTCGCGACACTCGTTCCGGCATCAAGACGCACTGCTTAATTACCATTTTGCCCCTATTTGCTCTGCACTTTGCCGTTTTCCTCCTAATTGCATACATTGGGTCTCAATATTATTTTTACCTATAAAATGACCCAAAACACATCAAAATATTCAAAAGACTCGAGATAGCATGCAAAATATCAAGCTAAAAGGGACAATAAATATTAACATATTCACCGCTTATCATCCCCAAACTTAACATTTTTCTAGTCCTCGAACAAAACAAACAAAAATGAAATGAAATAAACAAACTAAAACTAAATTAATCTCGTGAGGTATCACGATTGTATTTAGCATATGCAACAAGCCTTTAAACCCCTAGGTGACCCTGGTGGATGAGTTATAGTCTCATGAGAATTTACAGCGACGATACCTACAAACATCAATCAAATGCACATGCAATCATACAAAACTAAATAAAAAGATAAAATAAATATTTATGGTAGTTATATACATAATGTCCTCAGAGAATGTCCAACAACGAAGTCAAATGAGCCTTCGGAATGCATACTATAACTAAAATCCATTTATTTGAATAAACCATCTAAATCAGACTTCAAGTGTGTGTGTGTGTGTGTAAATAGATCTGTTCACAGCTTTGATCATAAGTAAGTTAACTTGATGATTTTGTCTCAAAACTCAGTAATCAATGGGTTTAACCAACCTGAATATCTACAAGATTGTTCTGCCTATCTATATGCGCTTAGTGTGGTATGAAAGATTTTTTTGAACTTGATTTTATTTTTTTTAAACTCACCTACCCTTTAAGGTAGCATTTTTCCTCATGGTGTTCCTAATACTCGCTCATTGGTAGCTTCACGCTTATCGGTTATATGTGGTTTTTTTTATTTGATGAGAAAATCATATCATACCACGCATCATAATTAAATACAGACAAAAACAGATATTCAGACAAACGGTCATTCATCATTCACTGATTCTTTCAACTAGTCACTTTGTTAATTCCTTTGTATCTCACTGTTATAGAACTATTTTCTAGTGTATACGAGTCTGACCTAGATACTTTGCTCAAGGTATATGATAAAAGCGAAGTTAGCCCTTATTGTTTCCTAAAACTTCACACTAAGACAAACAACCTCATCATTAGACCATTTTTTTTTAAGGAAAACAAAACATGTAAAAAACAAACATGCATAAAAAAATAGAATATGCAGGAAATAAACATGATAGAGCAAGAAATAAAATAAACAAAAAACCCACCCCCAAACCTAAACATGACATTATCACCAATACAATACAAAACAGAAATAAAAATGTAGGGAACAACACTACCGTGGTGGAGGTCAGTCATCTGCTTTATTATCATTGCCAGCTCCTTTCGGAGGATGGGGAAATACTGGGAATTACTCAGCGCTGATATTGAGTTAGCCAGCCAATAAGCATAGCATTTGCTCCATAGAGTTGTAGTACTGGGCCTGATATGTTGTATGAGCCTCCAAATTCTCCAAGCGTTGTGGAATGGAGAGTGAATAAGATGATTGTCTTGTTGAGGATTGGGGTTATGTAGCTGATGAACTGGTTGCTGTTGGTGTTCTCTCTGCACTCAGCTGCTGAACAATCCGTGTTGTCAAAACGATGGTAGGCATCATGATTTCTTCTCGAGTGTCCATGGACACTGTAGCTAATGCACAAGGTTGGTGATACGACTGTAGTATAAAAGTCCAGCTTGTGCAGAATGGGCTGTCCGAACAATATTGGTAGAAATCAGCCCATATATCAATTGAGTCACCTTTGATCAAATAGTGTATGATGATCATTCGATCATTTGTGACATTGGTTATATTGTACCAGGTAAAAGAGTACGAGTTAGAAATGAAACCAAACTCGAGCATCATGTTTGAGATATCTAGAGCTGATCTTGACATATTCTCCGCTACCGTTGATATCCCATACTGCGTTAGGGATACAAAGTGCCTGTGTTACATAATCTAAATCATGGTGCTCAATGTGTTAGCTCCATATCTGGTAGCCCATAAAATATATTGATAGTTAACTGATCAAATTCCACCATCTGGCCACGGACCATCATCTAGTACCCCAAATGCTCATATGCATTGGCATAAAATTCCCTCACCACGGGAATAACTACTAGGGTTGGTTACTTGCAAAACTTGAACAAGTTTCTTTGGGGCAATAATTGCATTAATTTGGGGGAATTATCCCGGGTTGATTTCAAATCCCCTCTCCATAATAGGTGACCGGCGTAATCACACACGTATAACACAAGCACACATATCGTTCAAGTATTATAAAAAGTATCGATCCCACGAGGACTTAATATCTATTCTATTAATTTTATGAGGTCAAGTGATTACTAATATCTAACAAGTTGTTTGAAAAGATAATGATGATTCTAAATTTTAAACAAGTAAAAGAAATTTGAGAGTAGATTAATGAGAATTAAAACTATTTAGGGTTGTGAATTCTTCCAATATTAATTAAAAGATGAAGTAGTTAAATCATAGTTGGGTAAATATTGATTTATTAATCTGGAATATAAAATTATGTAAAAGCCTCTTCCGATGGTCATTTACAAATACCTAGTTTAATTCAATTGAATCATATGTCTATGTCAACCAAATTACCTAGATTCATTAAGTTTGAATTCCAATTATTATTACCCCCGCCCAACAGGTATATTCCTATCCTGTAAGGAAATCTATTAAAGGTTTATCTATCCTTAAAGAAGATCGTGAGTTGTTGAGTATAAGGTCTTTAAACTTAAAGTCCCTATGTCTAGTTCATTTTGAGTTTAACTAATCAATTTTATTAATGGTCAGTTAATAAAAAGGCTTTAAGATTATGACTCAACAAATAATTCTTTAATTACCCAAACTATAATCTAACCCTTTTTAAAACCAGTGATATTAGATTTTATCACAACCCTAGATATTTAACTTAGTTACAATACATAGCTAAAGCTGATAAAAACTTAAAAGACATAAAATGAAATTGCTGAAAAGTAATTGTAGAATAATGAATTGCAATAAAAAGAAATGAAATGCCAAGGTAAAAGGAAATAACCTCTACTATATACTATTTAGATATCTCCCATAAAATAATAATATATATACTTGTGATATTTTAAACCAACCGTCCGGAATGGCGATATCCTGATTAAGTCAAATTCAAATATACCAGCCATAAGGCGGAACAGAAATATAACCAGCCATAAGGCGGAACTAAATTAAATCAACCGACCTAGAATATCGGTATCTTCATTAAGTCAGGTTTAACCAGTTTAAATTGAATAACCAACCGTCCTAGAATGGCGGTATCTTTTTATTAATTCAGGTTTTAAATAGTTTATATATTATATTTTAAGGGAGATTAATCTAAAAAGCAAAAGTAAAAGAATTACCTTATTACCTCAGCATAGAGAAGTTACCCCATCATGGATGGATAGAATTACTACTACAAAGCATAAATAAAACTGAATATAAGAAGAAAATAAGAAGAACTCTCTTTTATATAAGTATTTCAGAGGATTTTGGTACATTGAAACTAAGAAATTTGAACTCAATTTATAGGCAAAAAAATCCAATTTTTTATTATTATTTTTCTGATTATTTTTATTATTTTTTTCTTGGATCGCTGAATTTTCGACACGTGGCATGGTGGCTAAAAAAAATGGCTCGTTGAATTTTTGACACGTGGCATGCGGTGCACGTTAGCAGATTGCTTGTGATGATGACACGTGTCATGATGCACGTTAGCAAAGTCAAACTTGGCAACTTTGACTTGTTGACCTGGCGCATATTAGCAGTCTCCGGTGCACGTTAGAGGTCGGGACGCCCAAAATTACCAAAATACCCTTTGTGTCGGGACGCCCAAAATTACCAAAATACTCTTTTTGCCAAATTTCACAGTTTTGCTCCAAATCACCTCTTGAATGTCCTGAAACTTTATTTATCTACAAAATAACACAAAACACATCAAAATATTCACAAAACTCAAGAAACTATACAAAATATTAAGTTAAATAAGTGGGAAATAGTGATAGTTTTACTACTCATCACACCCCCACACCTAACATTTTGCTAGTCCTCGAGCAAAATAAAATAACATAATAAAAATTTAACTAAGCCACTTTCGTAGGGATCGCGATTGCATTTAGCATATGCAATAAGCCTTTAAACCCCTAGGTGTCCCTAGTGGACGAGTTGTAGTCTCGTGAGGGTTTACATCAATGATACCCTTAAACATTTTACAAAAGTAAAATGGTAGTGAAACTAATGCACACAAAAGTAAAAAGACAAGAGAAAAGAGAATAAAGAAGTTAGTGACTAATTTTAGGTGAAACATCTACTCCAAGTTTTACTAGTTGTTTTGTTTCATTCTAAATTACTGAATAAGTAAATTCTCCGATTATTTTTATCATTCTTCATATACACAGCTAACAAAGTTTTATTCAACTCATTTTTGCCCACAACAGTCATAAGTGCAGTTGATAAGAGAGTAATATTTTTGTCCTAAAGTTTTATCAAAGTTCACATCTTTTGTAGTAATGGAATAAATTTGCTGATTTTTTTGATTTTTTTCTTTGATTTTTTTCTCTATTTTTTATTTATATACAATACCTTCCATCTATGTAGCGAGCTTTGGGTCGGTGGCTCCCAGACCAGATGGCTTTAGGGCACCAGGTGTTAAGACACCCCTACAGACTTAATTACTCAGACTTCAGATATATATATATATATTATATATATTATATATATATCTTTCGATTGTTATCCAAACATCACAATCTCCTTACAAGAAAAAAATATTCTAAAAAGCATGGTTCTTCAAATTAAAACCCATAACTACCATATGTTTGAAGGATCAATCCCTGTTGCCTTGATTTACAAAATTTCCTACAAGCTATGCATTCTGCGTTCAACACGCAACATAAGATCCAGTCAAAAAGAGATGAGACTCTTCTCTTACAGACTGATCTGTCCAAATCTAACATGGTTATCCCCAGACCTATCCAATGGAAAGATATCAATCTTCCGGATGAATGGATTTTAGAAGGAGCTTCTGAACCAGTAATTCCAAAGCAACTTGAGCCTAATACAGAGTTACAAAATGTGACCCAATATTCTGATGGAAAAGTCAAACTGTTTTTAAAAGAAGTACTTCATCTAGATTCAGTGATATGGACTCTATGTCCAGTATTTCTTCCTTAGAAAGAAAATTCTCTAAAGTTCCGTCAGTTATAAATCTACAACCTAGATTCTCTACTTCAGATATACCAAGTTCCTCCATACGTTCTGTTGATTATACTACTAATATCCCTCATCCTATATATACTGGTAGCCAACATGAACAAACTAAAGCTGATTCTCCTCCTACATCTCCTACATTTTCTGCTGTCACAGAAAATATTATAAATGTCCTACACAAAGATTTCAAGATAAATAAATCCTTTTTGCATGACGATTTTTATTCTGATATGAATAAAGAAAAAAGACTCTGGTTTTTCAAACATTTCCTGAACCAAAGACAACAAATTCAAAGATCTTATTATGAATTTATAGAACTACATAAAGTACACATCACATTTTTCGATTGGTTTGAAATGTATGCTTCCGAAAATGACATTTCTTACCCTTTTAAAGAATCAAATCCCATTACTATTAGAAAGAAAATACCTCAATGGAGTCTTTCTGATAGTGACAGGACTATTGAATCTGAACATCCTCCCTTGAGAAATATAACCATAGACCATGGTGAACCCTCAATTCAGATTAAAGCCTCACCATTAAAGATTCATAGACCTAATGATACTGATAAAGACTTAGATAGTATTATCCAACAGAATAATTTCTGTAATACTAATCTAAATACAATCGGAAAACAGTTAACTAGGATAGAAAGTCAAATCCAACAATCCACTATTACTGTTCCTTCATTAAAGACTATAATAAAACCTAATGAAGACAAGAAACTTAAAAAGCATTTTTGTACCATTTCAGATTTCTAAAGATAGCCAAAAGATTGTCAATGAATCAAAATCTGATTTTATTAAAGCCATTAAAGAACAATTGGATAGGATAGAAACATTCTCTTCCTCTTCAAAGAAGAAAGTAGATATTGCCCTAGATACCCCCCAATCTAGTAGTAGAATTGGAGTTCTAGAACTAGATAATTCTTCCATAGCTTCTTCAGACATAGAAGCCTTCCAAGAAAATTCCAAACCTGTCTCCAAAGTTAATAAAGTTCATTGGGAATTAGCACTTCCTGCTAACTCTTATTCTGCTCCTGATATAGCTATCGATAATAGGCCTAGTGCTATAAACCAGTCCCGGTTTAATGCATCTTCTGTCTATGAATGGAACATAGATGGGACGTCTGAATATAACATTTTAAGCCTATTACAACAAATGACAATGGCAGCAAATGCTTACAAAACCCAAACAGGAACCTCTGATAAGGCAATTACAGAGATTCTCGTTGCTGGTTTTACCGGTCAACTTAAAGGTTGTGGGATCATCTTCTCACCAAAAGTCAACAACTTGACATCTTGGATGCTATTCAAACAGATGAAGACAATGCTCCTATTCTGGATGAATACAACAGTCCGATTCAAGATGCCGTTGCAACCTTAATTTTGACCATTTCCCTCATTTCATAGGTGACCCATCTCACTTACGAGGTAAAAATGCCGAGTTACTACATAACCTTAGATGTAGAAAACTTAGTGACTTCCAAAGCTATAAAACCACCTTCTTTACAAGACTCTTTTTAAGAGATGACGCAAATAATATAACTTGGAAAAAAATTCCTTGCTGGTTTACCTACCCTTTTAGGTGAAAAAGTTAGGAATTCTATTAAAGCCCTCCATGACAATCGAATCCCTTATGAAAGACTTACCTATGGTGAATTAGTTTTTTATCAATAAGGAAGGTTAAAGATATGCCAAGACTTGAAATTACAGAAACGCCTAAAATGGGAGCTTAGGAAATCTAAGCAAGAACTAGGTAGTTTCTGCAAACAGTTTAACTATGATCCTTTCAAAGCTAGTACCTCTAAAGATTGTGAAGGAAAATGTTCTTCAAAGCCTTATAAAAGAAATTGAACTCCTTTCAAAGCTAGTACCTCTAAAGATTGTGAAGGAAAATGTTCTTCAAAGCCTTATAAAAGAAATTACAGTTCAAAGAAATTTAGAAAATCTTTTCCTCCTTCTAAAGAAAATTTCTATAAAAAACCTCCAAAGTCTTATAAGAAATCCAATAGAAAACCTCACACTTCAAAATCTAAAGTTCCTTTCAATTATAAAGAAGCTACTTGTTACAAATGTGGAAAGAAAGGACATACTGCAAAATATTGTAGGATGAACAAAAAACTTCATGAATTAAATCTCAGTGAAGAAATTCTTTCTAAAATTACAAATCTGCTTATTGAGTCTTCTGAATCAGAATCTTCCGTAACAGGCGATTCTGAACCTTTACAAGTTGATGAGTTAGTTGATTCAGATACTTCTAGCAATAGTGATTCTGACACAGATTCCTATTTAAAGAATAAGAAACTTAATGTTTTGACCAAAGAACAAGAAACTTTTCTTGAAATTGTAAAACACATTTCTAATCCCGACTTACAAAAAGAATATCTTGACAAACTCCTAAAGACTTTTGACAAAGGAGAATCTTCTAAAACTCCCGTTTTGAAACAAAATACTTATGATCTTACACAAATCCTAAGTAAGAAGAAGAATAAAAAAGACACACCAAATTTGCAAGACCTTCAAAAGGAAATCCAAGAAGTAAAAATTGAAATAAAAGATTTAAAAGAAAAACAGAAAAATGATTCTGAAACAATCCAACTTCTTCTTAAAAGTCAATTAGTTGATAATTCTGAAAAAGGTTCAGATTCTGATAATGATGGATCTGAGAACCAAAAGCTTGAGAATATTGAGTCTCTTCCAAATGATTTTCTTTTTGTTCTAAAGCAAGTAACAACAAGAAAATACCTAATCTGGATTACCCTTATCCTTTCATCTGATTTCCAAATTGACACAGTAGCCTTATTTGACACAGGTGCTGATCTAAATTGTATCAAAGAGATTATTATTCCAAAAGAGTTTCATAAAGAAACACATGAAAAACTTTCTGCTGCAAATAATTCGAAACTAGAAATTTTCCAAAGTTGATGCTTCAATTCCTAATGATGGTTTTGAATTTAGGACTTCCTTCTTTTAACAAATGATATACATCATGCTGTTATTCTTGGAACTCCATTCATAAACCTCATTACTCCTTACACCGTTACTTATAATGGCATAACCTTTAAAGCAAAAGATAAAAAATTGAAATTTTCTTTCATTGAAAAACCTAAAACAAGAAATTTGAATATTCTAAAAGCTTGTTCTGTTTATCAGAACCATATTAGTGTTTTGCTAAAGAAAAAACAAAATGACTTACTTCATTTAAAGAATGATTTAAATATTGAAAGACTCGAAAAACAACTACAAACTGATTTGATACAACAAAAGATTAATGATTTCAAAGTATTAATTGAAAAAAATATGTGCTGATTTACCTTCTGCCTTTTGGAATAGAAAGCAACATTTGATAGATCTTCCCTATGAATCCTCTTTTGATGAAAAGCAAATTCCTACTAAAGCTAGACCTATTCAAATGAATATGGACTTAGAAAAACATTGTAGAAAAGAGATCAAGGACTTAGAATCTAAAGGTTTGATTGTCAAGTCAAGGTCTCCTTGGTCCTGCGCCGCTTTCTATGTAAATAAAAATTCTGAGATAGAAAGAGGAACACCTAGACTGGTTATCAATTACAAACCTTTAAACAAGGCCCTAAAATGGATTAGGTATCCCATACCTAACAAGAAAGATTTGCTTTAAAAACTCCACTCTGCTTTCATATTTTCAAAATTTGATATGAAGTCTGGTTTTTGGCAAATCCAAATTCATCCTAAAGATCGTTATAAAAAACTGCTTTTACTGTTCCATTTGGACAGTTTGAATGGACGGTTATGCCGCGATTTAAAAAAATGCACCTTCTGAGTTTCAGAGAATTATGAATGATATTTATAATCCTTATTCAGATTTTTGTGTTGTTTATATTGATGATGTTTTGATTTTTTCAAAAGACATAGATCAACACTTCAAACATTTAAAGACCTTTTATTTTGCCACTAGAAAGGCTGGTTTAGCTGTCTCTAGTACAAAGATTTCTTTATTCCAAACTAAGGTTAGATTCCTAGGACATTATATTTCCAAAGGAACTATCACACCCATTGAAAGATCTCTTGCTTTTACTGATAAATTCCCTGATAAAATTCTAGATAAGAGCCAACTCCAAAGATTTTTAGGAAGTTTAAATTATGTTCTAGATTTTTGTCCTAACATCAATAGAATTGCAAAACCATTGCATGATAGATTAAAGAAAGTTCCTGTTCCCTGGACTGATGAACATACAAAGGCTATTAAACTAATAAAGAACACTGTTAAGGATATCCCTTGCTTATATTTAGCAAACCCTAGTTTACCAAAAGTTGTTGAAACTGATGCATCTGACTTAGGGTATGGTGGTATCCTAAAACAAGTAGATAATGGTAAAGAACAAATAGTTCAATATGTTTCTGCTCATTGGAATGATTGTCAGAAAAACTATTCTACTATTAAAAAAGAAATTTTATCAATTGTTCTCTGCATATCTAAATTCCAAAGTGATTTACTAAATCAAAAATTTTTGCTAAGAATTGATTGCAAAGCTGCAAAACATGTTTTAGAAAAGGATGTTCAAAACATTGCATCTAAACAGATTTTTGCAAGGTGGCAAGCAATTTTGAGTGTTTTTGATTTTGAAATTGAATTTATAAAAGGAGATAAAAATTCTGTTCCAGACTTTCTAACCAGAGAATTTCTCCAAAACAGATAATGCCACCCAAGAAAAGAGACACTGGCAAAGCTAAGCTTATTGAGCCCCCTGTCCAAAGCCGTTACAAAGAATCCCAATCTCCTCCACCCATTCCAAAGTTAGCCTCAGGCATTCCTATAAAATCTTGGGTTGACACAATCCAAGAAGATGAAGAATCTTCATCTAAAGCAATTACTTCTCAAGATCAGGTAAATGAATGGATTGAATCCATTTCTAAATCCCCTGAACTCCTACTTGCTTTACAAAGTTTTTCAAAAAATCAAGATATTCAAAAAACTTCTTCCAAAGAAATTACTTTTCCAAAATCTCAAAAGGAAATTGTTTTAACTGGAAGTTCATCTTCCCAAATAATTTCTCAAAAGCCTTCACAAAAATCGGATTGGTATAATAAAACCTATCACCAAAATATTTTGAGCATTGAAGATGGGTTTTATAGTCCTGATCCATTTATTACCCTTTCAAAGTTTTTTCCAAAGGGTTGGTTTTTCAAACCTTGGGATTTATCAAAACCCCAATCCTTTTATCAAGACATTCTTGAATTGACGGAATCTGTAAAATTCAAACACTTTTTCCTTTCTGATACTCATTCTGAGCCGGCCTATTCTACGGCCACTATCCTTAAAGTCATTTCTCCAAAACAATGGGGAGAACCCCTTCATAACCCTAAAGTTTTCCCTGCAAATTTCCAAAATAGATTAAACCATTGCTTATCCTACTCTTATTGGGATTACCAGCAAGCGTGGTTTAATACTTTCCTAATCCAAAACCCTAAGAAAAGCCATTCATGGTTATTTTTCTTTAATTCCAAAATAACCGTCGAAAGCCTTCCAAACTGGTTCCAACATTGGTGGAACTATTATGGACCAAGCCCAGAAATATTAACCCCCAATGCAAAATCCTGCCTAAACCTTTTTAAAGCCCACTATGTTCCCTCGGCTTCAGAGAAAAGATTCCCCCATTTTCTTTGTTTCTGTACAAATTTTTTCTTACCTTGGGTCTGGATGTGGAGTCTTCAATTCTACACCCAAGAAACCCATTTGCTTCTCCAAAGAACCTTCAAAGTTAAATGGTGGTCCAAATTTGACGAAGAGTCAAAGCTGACACAACACATGGTCCAGCAATGGCTCTGTGCTAAAGGCCATATTAAATCTAATATTGAAGTTGTCAAAGCCCAAAGCACGTTTCTCTCTCAGAAGTCTATGGCCCAATCTCTCCTTGCAGGTGCCAAGTCTGAAGAGGAATATTTCCAAGTTATGCAACAACTCCTCGCCTCGAGACCAGCATCTTCTGCTGCCAGCTCTTCAAGTGGTGGGGAGCCACAGCCTTTTATTTCTCTTGGAGATGATAACGAAGATGACTGTTTCGGTATCCTCTCTTCTTTAAAGCATTAAAAAAAAAAGTCAT
This sequence comes from Zanthoxylum bungeanum, assembly GCA_019454045.1. Taxonomy (NCBI): domain Eukaryota; kingdom Viridiplantae; phylum Streptophyta; class Magnoliopsida; order Sapindales; family Rutaceae; genus Zanthoxylum; species Zanthoxylum bungeanum. The sequence continues at coordinate 91,902 of SKCR01024365.1, read as the reverse complement.
TGAGCATAAGAAATTTATTTTCTTTTCCCCTTCACTCACTATTCTCTTCACGAGGAAAAAGCTGTGGGAAAAGTAAATTTCATAATCACGCACACAACAGGTACCGGTGGGACCTTGAGCAACAATTCAATTCAGAATAATTGATGACAAAACTATGTGAAAGCAAAAGCAAAAGCCAAGCATCTTACTATAGCCATGTGAAGAAAGCATTCAAAGCCATCCAAAAGCACGAAAAAGCAGAAGCATCTTACTATTGTAATAATTGTAGTGCCAAGCATCTTACTATAGCCATGTGAAGAAAGCATTCAAAGCCATCCAGAAGCTCGAAAAAGCAGAAGCATCTTACTATTTGTAATAATTGTAGTTTGAAATAATTGTTGGATGTTGGGTATATAGTTCCCATTCACCTTCAGTTGAGGGCATCCGGTTCTTTAGAACTATTTTCAAATTTCTCTCTTCTTAGAACTCTTTCTCAGTTTATACTTTAATTTTGTTCTTCAAAGAAAATGTAAGCAATCGTTTTAAAGCCTATGTAAAAGTTGTGAATGTTTATTTAAAAAGCAATTTTATTTTTAAAGCATGCTTGCAGACTGATAATTATATCAGTTTCTGTCATTTAAATTGTTACTGCTCCTCTGAGGCATAGAGACCGGATCTCTTCCCTCAGTTGTAATTCTCTTCTCCCTCCTTCACTCAGAGCACCATTTCTGGGATCCAGATCTGGTACTGTGTTTGTCACCCCGGCCTTATTAAAATCTGATCATTTGCATCATCATAAGCATCATTATATTATATATATATATATCTATATATATATATATATATATATATATATATATTATATATATATATATAGATATATATATATATTCATCATTTTTGATCCATGTAGCGAGCTTTGGGCCAATGACTCCCAAACCAGTTGGTTTTAGGGCACTAGATGTTAAAACACCCTTACAGACTTAATAACTCGGATCTCATATGTAATTTTTTTTTATTCCATCACTTTTTGAGATGCTTCTCCAATTAAACTGTAGTACTGAATATTACAATCTTTTCAATTTTATCTCATGTCCGTATGTTACTATGTATGTTGATAATATCTACCAACTGAGCATATGAAGATCTATTTTAGTCAGTTTTATGGAGAATTTACAAATTAAATAATTCAAAAGTAATTAAATAAAAATTAACTTGTTTTGAAAAAAAATGGATTTGAAATACGTATCAGGAGTGAGAATTCCTTACACAGCTATCTCTTACCAATTTCACCCTTTTAGTCAACATAAAAACCATAAACATAAAGAAATAACTTCTACTGGTCATGGTGTGTGACTAACTGTTGAATGAAATTCCCGTTGTAGATTCCCCAGAGGGAGGGTGGAGCGAGGCTCACTTAAGTACCCAAGCCTCTTAGGCTCTTATCGCTTGATGACATGAATAAACAACGAGTCCTCCAAACTAGTCTATCACAACAAGCTACTGGTGAATGATTATCTAGGTGGCTTCACAGCTTTTCCTTATAGAGAGGTAGTGAGTGAAGAAAGACACCAAACCATCACCTAGCTTTAAATATGCCTTTGTTTTTGAATTTTTTTTTGAATTTTTTTTATATTTTTCGAAAAATTTTGGACTAAAAATAAAAATACTATAAAAACAAGATACTATTAACTATTCCTCACCCCAAACTTAAATGAGACATTGTCCCCAATGTCTTTAACAGTAGAAGAAGAGTTTAGAAGATAGTACCTGGTTAGCTGAAATTCTACAGGAAAATTAAAGGTTAAGATCCTAATTTATTCGACGCTTCTTACCACGATCATCTTCAGACCATTTTATCTTTGAAATGATAGGGTCAACTGGTGGTTTATATGCTAAGAGTTGGTCAATTATATCCGGAGTAGTTCTGGCAGTAAAGAGTAGTTCTTTCAAAGGTTTTGACACGAACCAATTTCTCCGGACATCATCAAGAAACACACAAAGAAAATCATAAAATCCATCAACGTTAAACAAGCCAATTGGTTTCTGGTGTATGTTCAGGTTCGCCCAAGATAGTACTATAAAAATTTCCTCCAATGTACCCAAGCCACCTGGCAAAGAAATAAAAGCATCAGAACGATTAATCATTTCCATTAGTCGTTCAGACATACCTGGCACGATCAGTTCCTCTCCGTTTGATGATTCAATAAGATTTGCTTCTGCCAAGGGTTTTGGGATGATTCCCAAAACATGACTGCCTCATTCCTGTACGGCCTTTGAAACGATCCCCATTAGTCCAAGCTTGTCTCGGCCATATACTAAGTGCATATTTCTTACAGCTAAGACTTGACCCAATTCTTGTGCTGCTTCTACGTATTGTGGTTTAGTACCAACACTACTACCACAAAACACACAGATGTTTTCAACTTGTCTTCTTGAAGTGGCTTCCATGTTTTACTCTGGATGTCTTCAAAAGTGCAATGATAAATTGAATTTATAGTACCTGAAAAGGGTGAGTAAAAATAGCACAAGTATTTTCCAAAAGACGATTAGTAGCAAAATAGTAAAATAAATTGTGATAGTCAAAAAGGTCTGGATCATGTCGGAGAAAACAACTAAACAAATCAATTATTAGAAAAAGACAAAGAGATATAATATGTACAAGAAAAGTAGCGGCTTGATTGACATCTATGCGTCAGGAACAAGCTTTCCATCCAATTTTCTTATAAATTGGCAAACAGGGTCTTTTTGAGTCAGATTCCCAAGACTTAACTGTTGTCTTTCTTTTTGGAATTGTGTGTGTAATTTGTGAATGGCTATATGAACATATCCACTGAGATGCGTCTCAAGAGTCGAAGATATATCATCTACAGACTCCTTACTCAAGCCATCCCTAATGAATTTAATTTTATCTTCACGATTATCAGACACCTTCCAACGCGCACATTTGTAACAAACACCCATTTGCTTAGCTCTACGTTTCTTTGCATAGGTGCTTCTTCCAAAACCAGGTAAATAAGAACTACAAGTCTCAGAATACTCACCTGCTAGACGGACACGTGCTTCGATTACCCAACAAATATCAGTAGGAATATCTTTGATCATCAGTAGTCTCATTCGTTCCAAGCGAGCTTTGAAAACTTTTATCAGAGATTTTTGAGGGAGAGAAGGAAATTGCTCGTGAAGACTTGCGAGAGCTTCTTCCATCTTGAAATGTCTTAATCTGTAAAAACTAAACACACAAAATTAAATCATACCAAATCAAAATATATACACAAATTGTATGGGTTGCCTCCCTGCGAGCGCTAAGTTTTAAGTCGTCAGCTAGACGTGATTGCCTGAACGTTATGCTGGATCTGAAAGTGTGACACTTTATTTTTGTCGTTCCAATGATTCTCCCCAGTAGTCTTGACACGCTGACTGTTAACTTTGAATGTGTTGTTGGTCTTGGGATCCAGTAACTCTACAGCTCCATATGGTAAAACCTGAGTGATCACAAATGGACCTGACCACCTTAATTTCAACTTTCCAGGGAAAAGTTTTAACCTTGAGTTGTACAACAACACATGTTGCCTTGGTTTCAATTATCTGTGCACTATTTTTAGATCATGCCATTTCTTGGTCTTTTCCTTGTACAATTTGGCATTCTCATAAGCTTGTAGGCGAAATTCCTCCAATTCATTGAGTTGGTGAAGTCTTTCTTTCCTGCAGCTTGTGGATCAAAATTTAACTTCTTCAGTGCCCAGTACGCCTTGTGTTCAAGCTCAACTGGCATATGGCATGCTTTCCCAAACACCAATCGATATGGGGACATACCAATGGGTGTCTTGTAAGCTGTACGGTAGGCCCATAATGCATCATCTAGTTTTGTTGACCAGTCCCTCCTTGTTGATCCAACAGTTCTTTCCAAGATTCTTTTGATTTCCCTGTTTGAAACTTCAACTTGCCCATTTGACTGTGGATGGTAGGCTATGGTAACCTTGTGAGTAACTCCGTATTTAGATAGGAGTGCATCAAAATATCTGTTGCAGAAATGAGAGCCACAATCACTGATGATTGCACGAGGTGTTCCGAACCGAGTAAAAATATTCTTCTTCAAGAATTTGATCACCACTTTTGAATCATTGGATGGTAGTGCAATTGCTTCAACCCATTTTGAGACGTAATCTACAGCAACCAAGATGTATAGGTTTCTGAATGATGGAACAAAGGGTCCCATGAAATCAATTCCACATACATCGAATAACTCCACTTCCAGAATGTTTTGCAATGGTCCTTCATTTCTCCTCAAAATATTTCCCATTCTCTGACATCTGTCACATTGAAGAACAAACAGTGAGCATCTTTAAAAAGAGTGGGCCAGAACAAACCTGATTGAAGGACTTTAGCTGCAGTTTTATTCCCGCTGAAGTGTCCGCCGTATGATAATGAATGACAGTGCTGCAAAACAATGTTGACTTCTTCCTGTGGAACACATCGTCTCAGTAATTGATCAACACATCGTTTGAATAGGTACGGCTCATCCCAAACATAATGTTTGACTTCTTTGAAGAATTTCTTCCATTGATGAGTTGTCCATTCCAACGGCCATTTTCCTGACACAATGTAGTTGACATAGTCAGCATATCAAGGGACTTCCTGTTGTTTCATGGCAAACAGCTGTTCATCTGGAAAAGTTTCTTTGATTGACATATCTTTGCCAGCTATTTCTCCATTCTCGAGCCTCGATAGATGATCTGCCACTTGGTTTTCTGTTCATTTCATGTCTCTGATCTCCACATCGAATTCTTGCAGAAGAAGTATCCAACAGATCAATCTGGGTTTGGCATCTTTCTTTGTGATCAGGTATTTGATTGCTGAATGATCTGTGTAGACCACCACTTTGAGACCCAACAGATAAGAGCAGAATTTGTCAAAAGCGAACACAACTGCAAGCAACTCATTTTCAGTGGTTATGTAGTTGAGTTGAGCTTCATTCAAAGTTCTGCTGGAGTAGTAAATGGTGTGGAATATTTTTGCTTTGCGTTGTCCCAAAACTGCACCTACAGTAAAATTACTAGCATCACACATTACCTCAAATGGAAGGGTCAAATCTGGTGCTACTATGATGGGGGCAGAAATCAGCTTATGTTTTAAGATCTCAAAAGCCTCCTGGCATTCTTTGGTGAAGTTGAAAGACACATCTTTTTCCAGAAGATTGCAAAGAGGTTTTGCAATTTTGGAAAAGTCTTTGATAAATCTCCTGTAAAAACCTGCATGTCCAAGAAAACTCCGAATTCTTTTGACTGATTTGGTGGAGGTACTTTTTCAATTGTTTCGATCTTTGCTTTGTCTACCTCGATTCCCTTTTGTGAGATCCGGTGTCCAAGAACTATGCCTTCCTGCACCATAAAGTGGCATTTCTCCCAGTTGAGTATCAGATTTGTATCTTCATACCTTTGTAACATCTGTTCTAGATTTAGCAAACAATGATCAAAAGAATCTCCAAACACAGAAAAATCATCCATGAAAACCTCCATACTCTGCTCCAGCATGTCTGAGAAGATGGCCATCATGCAACGCTGAAATGTGACAGGGGCATTACATAATCCAAATGGCATCATGCGGAAAGAAAAAGTACTATAGGGACATGTAAATGTGGTTTTCTCCTGATCTTTTGGGGCGATGGAAATCTGATTGTATCCTGAATATCCATCCAGAAAGCAGTAGAACTCATGTCCTGCTAATTTTTCCAGCATCTGATCAATGAATGGCAGGGAAAAATGATCATTCCTTGTGCTTTGTTCAGCTTTCTGTAATCCATACATACTCTCCATCCAGTCACATTCTTGTTGGGATTAGCTCATTCTTTTCATTGGTAACCACAGTAATTCCTCATTTCTTTGGTACACATTGCATAAGACTTACCCAACTGCTGTCTGAGATAGGATAGATGATGCCAACATCCAACCATTTGATGATTTCTTTCTTCATAACTTCCTTCATGATTGGATTGAGTCTTCGTTGATGTTCTACTGTGGGTTTGTACTCATCGTTCATCAGGATTTTGTGCATGCAAAATGATGGACTAATGCCTCGAATGGCTGCTATAGTCCAGCCAATGGATTTCTTGTGCTCTCGTAACACTCTCAATAACTTTTCTTCCTGCTCCAATGTTAGAGAAGATGAAATAATAATAGGTAATTCAGAAGGTTTTCCAAGAAATGCATACCTGAGATGACTTGGAAGTATCTTCAGCTCCAACTGTGGTGGATCTTTAATCGAAGGTTTGATCCGGTCTTTCTTTGGTAGTTCCAAACTTTCAATTGGTTGTGTCACTTTGAAATGAAATGGTTTGTCAAGATAGTTGATACATTCCAGAATTTCAGCATCTAACTCAGTGTCAGTCATGTTGGTGATGCAAGCTTCAAGTTTATCTGTAGGAAATGTATCAGTATCATGAATGATACTATCAACAACATCAATTCTGAAACATTCTTCATCTTTTTCTTCACTCACGAATTTCATGGCTTTGAAAACATTGAAGGTAACTTCTTGGTCCTGAACTTTCATGGTCAGTTCTCCTTTTTGTACATCAATCACAGTTCGACCTGTTGCTAAGAATGGTCTCCCAAGGATGATTGACACATCTTTGTCTTCATCCATGTCATGGATAATGAAGTCTGCTGGTAGAATAAGTTTATCAACTTTGACTAGCACATCTTCAACTACTCCTCTTGGAAATGCAAGTGTTCGATCAACAAGTTGTAGTGAAACTGAAGTAGGCATTGCTTCTCCAATTTGCAGTTTCCTGTAAATAGAAAAAGGCATTAAATTAACACTTGCACCTAAATCACATAAAACCTTACCGAAGTTATGTTCTCTATATGATGCAAGGCATGGTGAAACTTCCAGGATCCTTCAACTTTGGGGGAAGTTTTCTCTAAATGATGGCGCTGCATTCTTCTGATAATGCTACTCTCATAATCTCCCAATCTCCGTTTTCGTGAAAGAATATCTTTCATGAATTTAGTATAGCTGGGCATTTATTCCAAAGCTTCTGCAAAAGGGATGTTGATGTGCAGCTTTTTGAAAACCTCTAAGAATCGAGCAAACTGCTTGTCCAATTTGCTTTTCTGAAGACGCTGAGGAAAGATGGAGTGGAGTGATCTGTTCTTTTTCCTTAGCTTATTTTTCATATGTTTCTTTCTCCTCCATCTGTTTCTCTGCTTCTTTTGGAACATCTTCGATGGTTGCTTTGATTCCAACATCTTTGTTGATTTCAGTACCACATTTCAAAGTGATAGCTTGACATTGCTCATTCCTTCGGTTCCTTGGATTTGGTTCTATATTGCTGGGAATATTTCCCGGTGGTCTGTAACTCTGAGCATTGGCTAGTTGTCCAATTTGATTCTCCAGTGCTTTGATGGAAGCAGATTGGTTTTGAACATAGCATCATATGCTGCTTGTTGCTTTTTGAACATCTCTGCTAGCCAATCTTTCATTTCTGGGTCTTTTTCAAACTCCTGACTTTTGTTCTATTGCTGGAATCCAGGTGGTGGATAGTTCTTTTGCCCTGAATTGTTGCTTTGCTCCATGAGAAATTGGGATGATTCTTCCACCCTGGATTGTAGGTGTTGGAATATGGATTGTTCCACTGTCTGTTGAAATTGTTGACATAATTCACCATTTCTTCATGTTGATTTTTTTCTGGTGCTTCTCCATATGGTGAATTTGTGGTTCCAATATTGCTTTGCATACCGAGAGTCTCCATGAATTTGCATATTTGATCTAGTTTGGTACTGACTGCTGAATTGGCTCCAACCTCATAAATTCCAGCAATTCGTTGAATCATGCTTCTTTCTGTTGGCCACAAGGAATGTTATTGGCCATTTCTTCGATTAGGTCCAAGCTTGATCTTCTTCTTTTGCCATCAATGCTCCTCCAGCAGCAACATCAATTGTGGTTCTCATTATTCCAGAAAGTCCATTATAGAATGTTTGGACTTGAAGCCATTTTGGAATCTCATGGTGAGGACATTTCCTGATCAAATCTTTGTACCTTTCCCAAGCTTCGTAGAGAGTTTCTGATTCTTGTTGTACAAAGGATGTGATGTCATTCCTCAACTTTCCAGTTCTGGCTGGTGGAAAGTACTTTGCAAGAAATTTGGTGGCTAAAGCGTTCCAAGTGGTGATGGAACCAGCTGGAAGTGAATATAGCCAAGCTTTAGCTCTGTCCTTCAAGGAGTATGGAAAAACACGTAGTCTCATTGCTTCTTCAGCTTCTCGGTTGTAATTGAAAGTGCCGCAAACTTCTAGGAAGTTGCTGATGTGGGTATTAGGATCTTCAGTTGCTTTTCCCCCAAATTGCACTGATTGCTGAATCATCTGAATGTAAGTTTTGATGTCACCTGCATTCGCTGGTAAATGAGGAAGTACAATACATGAAGTGAGGCCATCTACCACCACAATGGTTCTGTCTCGAATGGGAATTGGTGGTGCAATCTGCAAAGGTTCAGGTTCCATGTTAACAATTGCTTCTTGGCCTTGTCGCCTTTCCCTTCTCAACTGTCTGATGGTTCTTTCAATTTATGGGTCAAGAGGTCGTAGTTCAAAGCTTCTGGTTCGTCTCATTAAGAATTTGATAACCTAAATCAAAATAAAATGAAAGCAATAAGTAAAAAGAAAATTAGATACAAGTAAAGTATCTAACCTCAAAACTAATAATAAAAGATAAAGAAATCCCCGGCAACGGCGCCAAAAACTTGACCAGCGTAATCACACACGTATAACGCAAGCGCACGTATCGTTCAAGTAGTATAAAAAGTATCGATCCCACGAGGACTTAATATCTATTCTATTAATTTTATGAGGTCAAGTGATTACTAATATCTAACAAGTTGTTTGAAAAGATAATGATGATTCTAAATTTAAAACAAGTAAAAGAAATTTGAGAGTAGATTAATGAGAATTAAAACTATCTAGGGTTGTGAATTCTTCCAATATTAATTAAAAGATGAAGTAGTTAAATCATAGTTGGGTAAATATTGATTTATTAACCTGGAATATTAAATTATGTAAAAGTCTCTTCCGATGGTCATTTACAAATACCTAGTTTAATTCAATTGAATCATATGTCTATGTCAACCAAATTACCTAGATTCATTAAGTTTGAATTCCAATTATGATTACCCCCGCCCAACAGGTATATTCCTATCATGTAAGGAAATCTATTAAAGGTTTATCTATCCTTAAAGAAGATTGTGGGTTGTTGAGTATAAGGTCTTTAAACTTAAAGTGCCTATGTCTAGTTCATTTTAAGTTTAACTAATCAATTTTATTAATGGCCAGTTAATAAAAAAGCTTTAAGATTATGACTCAACAAATAATTCTTTAATTACCCAAACTATAATCTAACCCTTTTTAAAACCAGTGATATTAGATTTTATAAAGAAGAACTCTCTTTTATATAAGTATTTCAGAGGATTTTGGTACATTGAAACTAAGAAATTTGAACTCATTTATAGGCAAAAAAATCCAATTTATTATTTTATTTTTTGATTTTTTTTATTTTTTTTATTTTTTTTTTTTATTATTAATTTTTTTTGGATCGCTGAATTTTCGACACGTGGCATGGTGGCTAAAAAAAACGGCTCGTTGAATTTTTGACACGTGGCATGCGGTACACGTTAGCAGATTCTTATGATGATGACACGTGGCATGGTGCACGTTAGCAAAGTCAAACTTGACAACTTTGACTTGTTGACCTGGCGCATATTAGCAGTCTCCGGTGCACGTTAGAGGTCGGGACGCCCAAAATTACCAAAATACCCTTTGTGTCGGGACGCCCAAAATTACCAAAATACCCTTTTTGCCAAATTTCACAGTTTTGCTCCAAATCACCTCCAGAATGTCCTGAAACTTTATTTACTACAAAATAACACAAAACACATCAAAATATTCACAAAACTCAAGAAACTATACAAAATATTAAGTTACATAAGTGGGAAATAGTGATAGTTTTACCACTCATCAAAATGGACTTTTTGCCTCATTCCCTTTTCATAACGTTTTTCTGCGACCGCCGACATGAATTTCTCATTGTCGTAGGATAGAGTCGTAGCCGCTTTACTACTAAATCTCTTTGGTGCCATTAGGATTTTAAAAAAAATTGGACAGAGTTTTTTTTTTTTTTTTTTTACTTTTAATAACTACACTCTATTTCAATCTAAGTAGACACTTCAAATAGGCTAAACAAACTCTACACCCCCGTACTTTACAAATATTTCAACTTCCACAACAATAAAAATCGCATAAAAATCAAGGAACAAAATGAAAAAATGAAAATAGTGGAACCTGAAAAATGGTAGAAACAAGCTCCTGGTAGAAGATGCACAAACTTAGTGAAGAAATACGAGTGGTAGGGGTGTTGGAGAAGTATAAAAATGGATTTGGGAGAGTTTGATTGAGTTTTGGAAGAGATGATATAAGTTTTGGGAGGAGAGGAACAAATTTGTTATGTGAGAATTATGTTAGGTTCGCTGTTTTTAAGTGCTGGTATCGGTGCGCGTTGTGACGCTAATGTCTCAACGTCATATCACGAAACCCTAAAAATTGGGGATTTTGTGTTTAGATTACCGCGTCGCGACGTGTAAGCTTTTTTTATCACGACGCTCATGATTCCAGAGGCTCAGTTTTTGTCTCTGCATCGCGACGCCAAGGTATTGAAGTTGCGACGTGCAAGGCATCAAGTGTTGCATGGTTCTGCCTCATTCATGTTGCTACGCTTTCATTGATGTTGCAACGTGAAAGGCGCGTATCGCGACTTGATGGCACGCATATCGTGATGCGTAAGATCTTAAAGATACTGCCTCGGCTTTGGTCTTGAGTGCGTCGCGACACCCATATGAAAGTCGCGATGCGCAAGCTGTACCTGATGGTTCAGCTTGTGCTATGTCTTTAATGCTCATTTGGTGTTGTTTCCTATAAAAAATAACATACAAAATTAAAAACCCCAATATATCATACAATAAATATAATGAAATTAAAATTTTGAAAACAAGCAAAAATAAAAATTTACATGGGTTGCCTCCCTGCTAGCCCTAAGTTTAACGTTTTCAGCCATACGCGAATGCCCAAATTGCTATGCTGGGTCGGCCAATGTGAGATTTACTTTTTGACGCTCGATGGGTTCCCCCAATAGTGTTTGACCTGTTGGCTATTTACTTTGAATGTGTTGCTGAAGTTAGGATCTAGCAAATCAACTGCTCCTTATGGTGACAATTGGGTGATCACAAAAGGACCTGACCACCGTGACTTTAACTTTCCAGGAAAATTTTTAAGTCTCGAGTTGTAAATTAACACAGGTTGCCTTGGCTCAAGCTGTCTGTGCATTATTTTTTGATCATGCCACTTTTTTGGTCTTTTCTTTGAACAATTTGACGTTTACATAGGTATTGAGGCAAAATTCTTCCAGTTCATTTAGTTGACGTAGTCGTTTCTCCCCTGTAGCTTGTAACTTAAAATTTAATTTTGTCAAGGCCCAGTATGCTTTGTGCTCAAGTTCCACAAGTAAATGACATGCCTTTTGATTACGCCCAAAAAGTAATTACGGTTATCGTAGTATAATTGGGGTGTCGATTCCTCAAAGAGATGGTTACAAGGAACTAATTCACTTAAAGAAAACGATAACATTAACTTAATTAAAGAGATAGATTGAATTTGTAATGTAAAATAAAACTATGAGAATTACTTAAGTATTATCAGTAGAGAAAAGCAGCAAAGCGTCGAGAATCTCTCTTGTATCAAATCCCTATATTCAGTAATTGATTCCTTTTACTAATCAATTGAAGGTTTCGTATCCCAAACCAACATCAGAAGATATTTCAATTCAAAACACATTAAATTCTAAGGTAATTGATTAATTATTTTCTTTTTATTAACAATACACAATGTTATTGTTATGACCTATCTAACATCGACAATATATCCACAGACAATACTGTAGTAAAAGATCAACTCATAAAACAACATTACCAGTCACAACTGGGTTCCCCAATCACACATAGAAGAAGCATGACCATTCCTATATGCAAATTGGTAAAACACAATCTCTGGATTCATAATCGAAAGATAATAAAGAATAACAAAATATCAATTATATTAAATGTTGAAGAGTGTTCAGGAATCCAAAACATGAATATAAGAACTTGATAATAATAATAAGATATAAAATAAACTATAGTTAAGATCAAATACTTGATAATCAAGCTGAATTAGAGATGTTCAAAGTACATTTTCATGCACTTATCACAACTCTAACCAGCTTATTGCTAGTCTCTAGCAATTCAAGCGTAAAAAGAAAATAAGAACTAAACTAAATTAAAAAATAAATAAAAATTATCTAAGCCATTTTTGTAGAGATCACGATTGCATTTAGCGTATGCAACAAGATTTTAAACCCCTAGGCGGCCCTAGTGGACGAGTTATAGTCTCATGAGGGCTTACAACGACATCCACAAATGTCATTTAAAATATACAATTATGCAAAAATAATAAAATGAAATAGTCCCAATAGTTACAATATTATTATCCTAAAAGAATGCCTAGTAATGAAATCAGAGAACCTTCAAAGTACTCAATACAGCTCAAATCCAAGTTCTTGAATAAGTCATCTAAGCTAGAGTCATAGTGTGTGTGTGTAAAGGTTCATTCACTGCTTGACTCTTAGGTAAGCCAACTCAATGATTTCGTTTAAAAATTGGGATCTGATGGGTTAAACCAACCTAGATATCTCAAATGCACTCTGTAATTGTCTTTATGTGCTCAATATGGTATGATTATTTCTTTTTTTTTCTTTTTTCTTTCTCTTTTTTCAACTCTTTTTTTTTTCAACACACCTACCCTTTAAGGTAGCATTTCTCCTCATGGTGGTCCTAACACTAGCCCATGAGTAGCTTCACGCTTTATCGGTTATAAGTGGTTTAATTTCTTCATTTTTTTTATTTTTCAAAATTTTCTCTGTTTTTTATTTTAACCATACCATACATCATAACACTAGCAAATCAAGATAGACATCTAAGCAAACGTTTATTCATCGACATGCAATTTCTTCAACTAATCACTTTGCCAACTACATAGGTTCCTATTGCTAAAAACCTATAATTAAGTGCTTACGAGTCTAAACTAGATCAACTACTCAAGGCATCGGATAAAAGTACATTAAAGAACTTATCGTTTCTAAGATTCATCCTAAAGCAAACAAAATTCATCATTGGACTTATGCTTTAATATTAAGGACAAAAAAATAAACAATTATATATATATATATATATATATATATATATATATATATATTATATAATAAAACAAGTATTATCACTGGATGCATATACCCCCACACATAAAATTTGCATTGTCCTCAATGTAAGATAAATATAAAGAAAATGAGTGAGGAACAATACTACCAGGCATGAAGTTGACCGGGCATGGAGTTGATGCATATACCCCCACACTTAAAATTTCCATTGTGTGAGCTGCGTGGGTGCGCTTAACACCTACATGAATACTCATGCAAATAATAAAATGCAATTAGCATACAATAAAATAAAACTAAAATAAATAAAACAAAACAAACAAATAAAATAAAATAAATGCAGATGCAAATGTTGCCTCCCCGCTAGCGCTAAGTTTAACGTCTTCAGCCAGACGGAATTCCCTAAGTTGTCATGGTGGCTTCCATGTAGCGGACCAAATAGTCTCATATTCTTTCTTCTTCGTCAGACCTTGGTGATTAAGGCATGAAAATGAATTTTTGGCTGGCCGCGGCATTGTATCCATTGATCCCTCAAGGGCTACTGATGGTTGAGATTTAAGGCTGCACTTATGGAAAAATTGGCTCAACTGCCTTTTCAACTTTCTAGGGGTCATATTTAAGTGAGCACAAACTCTGTTTTTCCTCTTTTTACAGTTCTTTAGGATTAGTTCCAGTTCGGGAAGGTTAGAATCATGTGGTGTAGAGCCTGTCTCTAGTAAGACCGTGTCTGTCAGGTATGTGTATTGACACTCATCATCATCTCGTGGTTGTTTCTCAACATGAAAAATATTCACTTCCAGTGTCATATTCCCAAATGATATCTTTATGAGACCATCCCTGCAATTGATAAGGGCATTAGTTGTAGCAAGAAAAGGCCTACCTAAGATAAATGGAATTTTTGACTCAGTGTTAACTACAGATTGAGTGTCTAAAATCAGAAAATCAATAGTGTAGTAGAATTTATCAATTTGCAGTAAAATATCCTCGACTACTCCCCCGTGGTGTTCTGATAGAGCGATCAGCTAGCTGTAAAACTACATATGTAGGTTTAATCTCTCCAAGTCTGAGCTGTATGTAAATAGAATATGGCATAAAATTAACAGTAGCACCTAAATCTAATAAAGCTTGACCAAACTCATATGTGCCAACATGGCAAGTAATAGTGGGGCATCCTGGATCTTTGTATTTTGATGGGGCCTTCTGGTCAATCACTGTTAGGGTTGGTGCTCGGAGCACCATCCGGATCGTATTTATGTCCGATTCATGAATACGAGCAGTACCATTTTCCATATTATTACTTATTAATGGTTGAACCTCTTGTGTTTTATTATATATATTCGATCTAATTCATTAGATTGAAATTAATCATGTTTAGTGATATATAAATATTAGACAAAGACCCGATAATATATAATGTAGTGCACAATTACAACATGGCTTGTAATTGATATTGGGAAGTATCACTACTAGAAATATATTATCAAATTAAGTTCCTGGTCAAGATTTACTGACACGGGTCAGTTAGTAAAATCCACTGAAACCAGTACATGTCGTATATCGGACTTGGTCTGATGGTTTATCCCAATGAACCATGAGTCTCGGGAGACTTGTATAGAGGTGTAGGTGTTTATTTGATAAACATTGAATGACTCACCGAAGATTACCTAATAGATGGTACATCAATGTCAATAGGAATCTTCTCGGGTTGAGTAGCATATTGATTCTTTGACTGAGTTACCATTGTGGATATATGAGTTATCCTCTACACTTAGATGGTAGTCACGTCACCGATCTATTAAGATCAGACCTCCGTCTGTTTATTGGATGTGGACTCATGCTCATGATATCCTGTGTATATCAAGATAGGATCCGTCAGTCATATGTACATGACATAGTTGTCCATTTTATGATAAGCAATCTGTTAAATCCATGGCCGTGGTATACTTCGGAAGTAAGTTCCGAGTGTTATTTAGAAGATTGCTAATAGATATGTCGACAAGATTATACCTATAGAGATTTGAAATTTATATCTATATCTCTGGGATAATCCGGATACCTGTGACGGAAGGATTATACATATGCAATGACCTCGACCTGTATGATTCAGCGAGTTTATCCGTAGTCGTCATAATTTATGGGTGGGTAAATTATGGATGCGAAATTTGATTTCGTGACGGATATGCCTGAATTTAGAGAGTCTTACTAATGAAATATACTCGTAGAGCACTAGGGCAACTTTTATGAATAATGAAGATTATTTATAAATCGTTTAACCGTTAAACAAAAAATTACATGTAAAGGGACCTAATGGTCATTTCCTAATTAATGTGTATTTGTATTTAATATTTGATTTTATTAAATACACATTAATTAAATGTAAAATTGAGATATTTAACATATATAATTAATATATGTATTTGAGATATTTAATGTAAATATAATATATATATTTAAGATATTTGTATTTAATTATTTAATTATTTAAATGTTAAATGATTAAAGTAATTATTTTATAAATTTCTTATGCCATGACTAATGTTAAGAAATGACACCATTTGATTGGTTCACTTGTTAGATTTACTTTTTAATAATTGTTATCAAATGGAACAAGTAACCTAACAAAATAAAATTGAAATGAAATTAACAAATATCTTATTTTTGTTTTCTCTCTTTCACGCCAATTTGGAGAAACATATATAAGGTTTTTTGTTTCATTTTACAAATAAAACACAAGTTACCAAATAAAATAACAAGTAAAGTTTAAGAGAAAAAGCTTGAAAAAAGCTTAAGGAAATTTGATTTTTGTAAGTATTTTCCAACTTTCTTCAACTAGAAATTTTTTTTCATGTTTCTAAGCTTCAACATGTATTGCTTAGAATTTTCTCTACTCTTTAAGTATGTAATTAAATTGGTTTGAGACTTGTTGGAAAGATGTTTGCATGTTTATTAACAAAGTATGCTTATAATTAGTTATTAAGCATTCTTTTGATTAATTAGTAATCAAGTTGCCATTCTAGAGTCTTAAGGCCACTCATTTATGACCTAAAATTTTTCTTGAGTTATTTCAAATTGGTGAGACTTGTTTGGCGTGTTAAAGAATTGATTAAATTGTTGAATTTATTCAATTAATGTAAATTGATCAATTGGAGTAATTTGAGAAATTAGGGTTCTTAGCCTATTCCAATTTTAGGGATTTTTATATATGTGATATATTATGGTGTGTATATGATACATATTAAATTGGGATTGATTGGATTTGATCTTGACTTTTTTTGAACAAGATTGAACTAAATTGCAAAATTGGAAAACCTTAACGGGCTCTCGGCAATTTTATCTTTTAGTGGGGATTTTGTTACAATTTATATTTTGATGTGTTGGACATGTTGAAAATTATTTTAGAACTAATTTGGAATCATCCAAAATTATTTATCAATTTGAGGACTAAAATGAACAAAATGCAAAGTTTATGGGTCAAACGGTAATTTTCAAGAAATATGATTTCTTGGGTAAAATTTCAGTTTTGAAGTATTGGATAAGTAAAATAAATAATTTTATTTTAATTTTCCAAGAAAAATAATTATCGGAAATTATTTCGGAGTGAAAATAAGCGAAAACGGCGTAAAATGGCGTTACCAGGTAACAGCTGCCCAAACAGTGAACTAGTCACTATTCGGACAGTCCACGAACTGTCTAAATATTTTTGGGGCTGACTTGGGCAGTCCCCATTGATTATGCCAAAAAAGTACTTGTGGTTATTTGCGTTTATCGCAGTATAGTTGGGGTGTCGATTCCGCAGAGAGATGGTTACAAAGAACTAGTTTACTTGAACAAAAACGTTAGCAATAACTAAGGCAGAAAGAGATAGATTGATTGGTAAAATAAGATAAAAAATATAGATAAATTCTTAGGAATATCAGTAGAGAAATATAACAAAGCATCGAGAATCCCTATTGTATCAAACTCTTATATTCATTTATTGATTCTTGTTATTACTCACCTGAAAGTTTCACATCCCAAACCAACAGTCGGAGGATATTCAATTCTACGCATATTCAATTCTAAGTTAATCAATGATTATTTTCTCTATGTTAACAACACACAAAAGTCATCATTACGAGCTATCTAACGTCGACAATATACCCTCAGGCAATACTGCAGTAGAAGACCAACACATAAAACAACTTTACCAATCACAACTGAGTTCGTAAATCACACATAGAAGAAACATGAATGGATCTATATGGGAGTTGACAAAACACAATCTATGGGCTCAGAAATCGTAAGATAATAACGAACAACAACCATCAATTGTTGTAGGCACTGTATTTTTACATATAAGTCCCGATGATGAGTCTCGTATGAAGACACTACCTCTTTAATTGTGGAAGTCACGGGAAACGGACGTTGGAAGTGAAGAGTCAAGAATTGACACATTGTTGGATTTAATTCGCTGGAGTAGCTGCGGGTTCTCTTGTTGGACCTCTGTTTTAAAACACATCATTAGCCCAAACCCCCGCAAGACATACACCAAGCCCACACATACACCAAACCAAACACCCAAGCCCACAAATCAAACCCAACTCATGCCCAAGGACCTAAGTCACACGCCCATAGCCACCTTAAATAACAAAAATCACATTAAACACATGCATAAATCAAGCCAAATCCCCTTCCTAAATTAAAGAAATCCCATAGATCCCTTGCCTAATTAAACCAAATCATATCCTTAACTAAAAAGAATAAATCAAATTAAATCAAATCACTCCAATAATTAAAAGATTTTCCTTTTCACATACTAATTTAAAAAATATTACCTTTAATGCACAAATCCTTCTTCTTCTCAAACAAGGAAAGCCCCCATCAATTTGTCTATAAAAAGAACCCTTCACCAACACATTAAACATAGAGCATTCACGCATATTCGCACAAGAAACATAAAAGCTCATTCACGTAAATCTCCCTCAGACACAAACACCAACCAAATTGATTGCCCCTTTCACGCACTGCCCCTCAACTCACGCCTCACTCACTGACCTCCCTCACCAAACGAAGACAAACAGCCTTTAACCCAGCGAACACCTTCACGCCACAAACAATCGTACAACTCTTATCAAACCACTCAACCCTCATTCTTCACGCCCACAACAGCCCCATTGCTACCTCACTGTCACGTCCATTGTCTCCATCTTCAATAGCCCATGCACAAGTGACCAGCTCAGCCCTTTAACGTGACCAGTTCACATTACTGCCTCATTCACGCCACAAATACTACCCACAACCAGCCAAAGTCACGCCAAAATAAACACCCATCCTGCCTCAACCACACGCCCTCAAACATACACTACAGCTTACGTCCATAACCTTCATTTCAAACAGCCCTACACGCCCTCAAACATACAATGAAGCTCACGCCCAAAGCCCTCACAAACAGCGCTCAAACACACATTACCGGCCACTATCCTTCACACATCTACTGCCCCTCACACAACTCACTGCCTCACGCATATTACTCCTTCATTCAACAGCTCACTGCCCTCCATTCAAGCCTTCAAACTGCCCTTGCATGCAGCCCATACATACGTAAAAACAGCCTCCACAAACTACCAATATTTCACGCACCAAACGCCCACAACAAGACAGCCTCCTAACCGACCAAAAAAGTCCAGGAAAAGTCTCTAAATTATACCCTAAAACAGCCCAAAATTCACCCCAAAACTGCATCAAAAACTGCCCTAAAATAGTGACAAAACCATAGCTCAAAACCATTCAAAAAACCGTAAAATATTGACCAGAAAATACAGCAAAAATAGTAGCAAAAAGGAGTGAAAACAGCAGCCTAAACAGTGAAACAGCGAGGAAAAATGTTGAACCAGTGAACCGGAAGAGTTACGGAGCATCGACCATTTCGACAACCGCATACCGCACTTCCGATAGACGACTGAAGAGGTTAGACCTGAGGGCACCTTCTTTATTTATTATCTTTTATTTTTATTTACTTTAGTACTTTATTTGATATGAGTATTGTGGATTGGTGCATGATGTGATTTCCGGATGAACGGAATATGTGTTCTCTCTTGTGGTATATCGGATGGAAACCCGGACGTAAATTTCGTAGCCGAATCTGAATGGACGGTAGTGCGGTTTGTACTCAAGATACAATGCCACGTACCACTTGAGAGACACACGTATTTCGTTTCATCTAACCTTGTATTCAAGCATGATTTTGTCTAGTATGTTATTTATTTTCTTTTTTAAGCATGATTTAGTTCTTTATTTTTAAGCATGATTAGTTATTTATTTTGCGTTTGGAATTTGCATTATGTTTATGTTGTTATTTGTTTTCCACATTATATAATTGAATTATGTTCATGAGATTGCCGTGTGTTATCGTGCGTTTGCCGTTATGATGACTTACATTTCAAGCATGCAAACTTAGATAGGATTTATTTTGATGAAAGCGGACTAGATCTAAGTTACATTTGAGCATTTATGTTGAGTAGATTCAGTTAGTTTATTGCAAAAATCATATCATTACAAGTGACATAAGTAAGGGACCATTCCGAACCCAATGGTTTGAGATCTTCCATTGCGAGGGGTGAGTGCGGCCTTAAATCACATTTTCCCGGTTCACACGGGTGGCGACTCCATGTTATTTCTCCGGTTAGTTCCCCCCCGCGGGCTATTCCGTACTCCAACTAGGCCGTGAGCCTAGACAACAGCGTCGCCGATTTCTGTGTCCTACAGTCTGGCGACTCCACTGGGGATAAAGAATTGGCCCCGAAAAATAATGTCTTGTAATGATTGTGATTTGTGCTTTAGTTAACCGTGTTTACCGTGGGTTGAAAGAGGTTTAATCCAAAGGCATTATTAGAGCTAAGTAATGGTTTCGTGTCTTCCTTCATTCACTACCTTTCTATAAGGAAAAGCTGTGAAGGCACCTAGATAATCATCTACTCGTAGCCTACTGTGATGGACTAATTTGGAGGACTCGTTGTTTATTCCTGTCACCAAGCGATAAGAGCCTAAGAGGCTTGGATTTTTAAGAGAGTTCGCTCCGCCCTCCCTCTAGGGAATCTACAACGGGAAATCCATTTGACAGTCAGTCACACATCATAACTCGTTGGCACGAACCTTAGTGTATAAAAAAGTGTGCTCACTTTGTCGCTCGGACCATTGAGTGGGGAGACCTAGTTGTGGGCAACCCTTTGTCGACGAGAGCCTTGTCTATACCCATATAAACCCACGTGTGAACTTTAGTTGTAGGACTAATAGAGACTATTCCTTTATGTTTGCGTTTAGGACCATCGTCATTTGGATTCAGTTGGACTTTTTGTCATGAGGTATGGGCTTGTTGGGCCATTTAAACTGGGACGAGTCCATGCTTTATGGCAATCGGGCCAAAAGCTTCTAAAATGCCGATGGACCATTTTGCGTTTAGGCCTCTTATCATCTGGAGTTGTTTAGCCATGTTATCGCAAAATGTAAACCTTGTTGGGCCTTTTCTACTGGGACAAGTTTGCACCTCGCAATAGCACGATTGAATGCTTTAAAATGATAATGGGCTGACTTATATATTCCATACATCGCACCCATCCCATGCATTCACGCATCATGTTAACCCCCGTGTCTTAAAAGCTGTCATAGATATCCGTTGGGTTAGGAAAAAAAGACTTGTCAAAGAAGAGTTTAGCAAACATGGATATCGGGAAAAGGAAACCGAGGAACAGAAAACTGTACGCCAAGGATAGAAAGACAATGGTGGGCCCAAAAAAGAAAAAAGAAAAAAAAGAAAAAAAAGAAAAAAAAAAAGAAAGAGAAGAAAAAAAAAGAAAAAAAAAAAAAAAAGAAAAAAAGAAAAAGAAAAAAAAGAAAAAAGAAGAAAAAGAAGAAAAAAAATTATTGTTCTTAGTCCCTAATAGTTAGGCATAAGTCCAATGATGAAATCGTTTGCTTTAGGGTGAAATCATAGAAACGATAAACTCTTGATGTTCTTTTATCTGATACTTTGAGTGATTTATCTATGTTAGACTCGTAAGCACTTCACTATAGGTTCTTAGCGGTGAAAACCTGAGTAGTTGGAAATATGACTAGTTGAAGAAATTATAGGTCGGTGAATGACCGTTTGCTTCGATGTCTATCCTGATTTTCTTGTGTCATGATGTGTGGTATGATTGAAAATAAAAGAAAAGTCTCTAAGGAAAAGAATTGAACCACCTATAACTGATAAGCGTGAAGCTACCCATGTGCGAGTATTAGGACCGCCATGAGGAGAAATGCTACCTTAAAGGGTAGGTGTGTTGAAAAAAAAAGAGAAAGAAAAAAAGAGAAAAAAAAAAAAAAGAAAAAAGAAGTTCAAAAATGAAAAGAAAAAAGAAAGAGACAAAAGAGAAAGAAAAACCATGCCACATTGAGCACAGAAAAGCAACTGCAGGCATAATTGAGACATCTAGGTTAGTTTGACCCATCGATCCTGATTTTTGAAACGAAATCATTGAGTTGGCTTACTTAAAGATCAAGTTGTGAAAGAACCTTTGCACACACACACTATGAGTTTGGCGTAGATCATTATTCAAAGACTTGTATTCGAGTTGCATGAGACAACTCGAATAAGGGAAACAACGAGATCTTGAGCCATGAGACAAAAGAGAACCAACCAATCACCAGTAGAGAACTGGCAGAAGGAAATTGCAAGCCGACCCATGGGGCGACCAGAGAAATTTGTAGGCAAGAAGCATCGGGGAGCACAATGAAGACCTAACCCATCGGAATAGGAAACACATTCATGCATGCACACATACACATCACATACACACAATCTTTGTCTTGTTTTTGTTCACATATTTTAAAGAAAAGGATAAAGCGGCAAATGCAAGCCAACCAGAAACAGCAATATAGCACATCAGTTTTGGGGATGAGTCCCAGGGTCGAGGCTCACATCAGCATCAGTTTTGGGGATTAGTCCCAGGGTCGAGGCCCACCTCAGCATCAATTTTGGAGATGAGTCCTAGGGGGCAAGGCCCACATCAGTATTAGTCTGGTGGCGAGGCCCACATCAATATTAGTTTAGGGTCGAGGCCCATATCAGTATCAGTCTGAGGGCGAGGCCCACATCAGTATCAGTCTGGGGGTGAGGCCCACATCAGTACTAGTTTGGAGACGAGGCCCATATTGGTATCAGTTTGGGGGCGAGGCCCACATCAGCATCAGTCTGGGGCGGAGACCCACATCATCATTAGTCTGGGGGTGAAGCCCACATCATTATCAGTCTAGGGGCGAGGCCCACATCAGCATCAGTCTGGGGGCGAGGCCCACATCAGTACGAGTCTGAGGGCGAGGCCCACATCAGTATCAGTTTGGGGGCGAGGCCCACATCAGCATCAGTCTGGAGGCGAGGCCCACATCAGTATCAGTTTGGGGGCGAGGCCCACATCAACATCAGTCTGGGGGCGAGGCCCATATCAGTATCAGTTTTGAGGGCGAGGCCCACATCAGTACCAGTTTAGGGTCGAGGACCCACTACATCATCAGTTTGAGGGCGAGGCCCACATTGTCAGTGGTATTGGGATGCGTCCTAGGGTCGAGGGCCTACTGCATCAACAGTTGTAGTTCTGGATGCGTCCAAGGGTTAAAGACCCACTACATCATTACTTTTAGGATGTGTTTCAGGGTCGAGGGCCCACATCAGTTACAGTTCCGGGATGCGTCCCAGGGTCGAAGGCCCATTGCATCACTCGCCGGGTATGGCACTCTGGGGGCGAGGCCCACATTAGCATCATTAATATCAATTTTTACGGGTATGACACTCCGGGTATGGAGACACAACATCAGTTTTGCCGGGTATGGTACTCCGGGTATGGAGACATAACATCAGTTTTGCCAGGTACGGCACTCCGGGTATGGAGATATCACAGCGACGCCTCATATATGGGTTTTAGCATGCCAGGTATGACACTCCGAGTATGGAGATATCATTGCGACACTCTTGGTTTGGAGATGCAATCGCGACACCTCGGGTATGAGGTTTAGCACGCCAGGTACGACACTCCGAGTGTGGAGGCACTACTGCGAAACTCTGGGTATAGAGACATTACAGTGACACCTAAGGTATGGGTTTAGCACGCCGAAAATGGCACTTCAAAAATGGAGCATGGTTCAGAAATGGACCACTATCAGCAGATGCCGAAAATGGCACTCCGGAAATGGAGCACGGTTCAGAAATGGACCACCATCACATCAGCGATGCCTCAGAAATGAGGTTTAGCACGCCGAAAATGGCACTCCGGAAATGGAGCATGGTTTGGAAATGGACCACTATCACTCGCTAAAAATGGCACTCTGGAAATGGAGCACGGTTCAGAAATGGACCACTACACATCATCAGTACGCTGAAAATGGCACTCCGAAAATGGAGCACGGTTCGGAAATGGACCACCACACATCATCAACATGCCAAAAATAGCGCTCCAAAATGGAGGACATACAGAGATGCCGAAAATGGCACTCCAAAATGGAGCACACACAATAGATGCAGAAAATGGCACTCCAAAAATGGACCACTATCACATCAGACGCCGAAAATGGCACTCCGAAAATGGAGCATAGTTCGAAAATGGACAACCACCAGTGACACCTCAAAATGAGGTTTAGCATGTCGGAAATGACGCTCCGAAAATGGAGCATAGTTCAAAAATCTCAACCCATTAATAGTTCAGAAATGGACCAACTCTCATCAGTTCAGTCAGCAGTGATTCCTAGAGATCGCAGTATCTTGCAGGGATGAACCTCGAGGTCGCGACACCTCACCACCAAATCATTCAGTTCGAAGCAACAGACAAGTCAAGTGGCAACTGGCGAGCCCGGTAAGTAATAATGCATTGCACAACTTTGATAGGATTGTCATTGTCACACACTGCAAAAGTCCCATAAAAGTGGGGGCGAATGTAGGCACTGCATTTTTGCATATAAGTCCCGATGATGAGTCTCGTATGGAGACACTACCTCTTTAATTGTGGAAGTCGCGGGAAACAAACGTTGGAAGGGAAGAGTCAAGAATTGACACATTGTTGGATTTAATTCGCTGGAGTAGCTGCGGGTTTGCTTGTTGGACCTCCGTTTTAAAACACATCCTTAGCCCAAACCCCCGCAAGACCACACACCAAGCCCACACATACACCAAACCAAACACCCAAGCCCACCAATCAAACCCAACTCACCCCCCAAGGACCTAAGTCACACGCCCATAGCCACCTTAAATAACAAAAATCACATTAAACACATGCATAAATCAAGCCAAATCCCCTTCCTAAAATAAAGAAATCCCATAGATCCATTGCCTAATTAAACCAAATCATATTCTTAACTAAAAAAGAATAAATCAAATTAAATCAAATCACTCCCATAATTAAAAGATTTTCCTTATCACATACTAATTTAAAAGATATTCCCTTTAATGTACAAATCCTTCTCCTTCTCAAACAAGGAAAGCCCCACATCCATTTGCCTATAAAAAGAACACTTCACCAACACATTAAACCTAGAGCATTCACGCATATTCACACAAGAAACATAAAAGCTCATACATGCAAATCTCCCTCATACACAAACACCGACCAAATTGACTGCCCATTTCATGCACTGCCCCTCAACTCACGCCTCACTCACTGACCTCCATCACCAAACGAAGACAAACAGCCTTTAACCCAGCGAACACCTTCACACCACAAACAATCGCACAACTCTCATCAAACCACTCAACCCTCATTCTTCGCGCCCACAACAACCCCATTGCTACCTCACTGTTACGCCCTTTGTCTCAATCTTCAACAACCCATGCACACGGGACCAGTTCAGCCCTTCAACGTGACCAGTTCACATTACCGCCTCCTCCACACCACAAATACTACCCACAAGCAGCCAAAGTCACGCCAAAATAAACACCCATCCTGCCTCAACCACACGCCCTCAAACATACACTGCAGCTCACGTCCATAACCTTCACTTCAAACAGCCCCACACACACTCAAACATACACTGCAGCTCACGCCCAAAGCCCCCACAAACAACGCTCAAACACACATTACCAGCCACTATCCTTCACACATCCACTACCCCTCACACAACTCACTGCCTCATGCATATTTCTCCTTCATTCAACAGCTCACTGCCCTCCATTCCAGCCTTTAAACTGCCCTTGCATGGAGCCCATACACACGTAAAAATAGCCTCCACAAACTGCCAATATTTCACGCACCAAACGTCCACAGCAAGACAGCCCCCTGTTGGACAGTTATGACCTATAGCATCACTATTTGTACATATCATGGTGTTGTTGTACAAATTAACTATGTGACAAAGGAGATTGCTCTCTTATCATTTGTGATTGGATCACCAAGATGTATAAATGATAGGAGGTACTGTTAGGTTTATATTAAGTCCCAAGGATCATATTCAAGCAATGAAACAAGTATGAATACACAAAGAAGTATGGCGGAATCATACTCACATTGATCGGATTGGATGCGACGAAGAAAATCCTTTTCCTCTTTGTTGGTGCAGCTCACGACAATGGCCTCCATTTGTGCTCTATTTGTATTCTTCAAGCTCCAAGCTTCATCAATGGATTCCATGCTCACAAGTGAGTTTCCCTATCACATTTTATGCCTCTTTGTGTGCTAGTACTCTTGAAGATTCGCAACAAATCCACTAACTCTTCTCATTTGCTCACGGTTTGGTAAAAGAAAAATGGAGAGAAGATGTGTTTGGACCTTGGCCGAATACACAAGTGAGAGAGAGAGAGAAGATGTTGGTTTTGTGTGTTATGTATATGGTTTTTGAATTTCCAAAAAATAAATACCAAAAACAAAACTCAAAAAGTCGAGGCATTAAAGCCTTTTAACTTTCCAACCACTTACATCAATCAATGAATAGTGACTGGTGTCAATCACTCAAAGTGAAAGACATCTATCACTTGATTGATGAATGATGTGACGCTAGATGTGACTTGCGGGTCCAACTTCGATTCCAAATGCGAGTGGTTCCGCAAACACTCCCGGGCGCGGATTCGCTAATTCCGAATTAACGAATTTTCCGTTGCGTCGTAATTAAATCTAATTTAATAAATAATCATGCATAGCATAATTAGTATTCACGTCGCTAATGAATTAATTCTAAATTAATTCGTTCGCCCGAATTAAAATCCGATTTTAATTCCGCGTCGAAATCCAATTTCGTTTAATATATCGAATATATTAATTTATCGATTTATTCCAAATTAATCGCTCTTTCTCTTTAAATAATATTTTATCCCAGATAAAATATCTCCGTAATTAATCCCATATTAATTTTCTCTCTCATCCAATTAATCCCAGATTAATAAAGTGCGAGTCATACATCATCGGTGAATCTTCAGGAAGCGACCCATGAGATCCCCGGATATGTTGGCAGTAAATTTGGTCGTCGGACTATCCGAACACGTAAGTACCCAGTACTACGTTTATACCGATTTACAAGACAAGGTTGGCTTCTAGCAAAGCGCCATTCCTACCCAATTCTCCAGAAACATGCTTACAGGAATAAGCGATCTATATCAGGCATAATATACGTAGTATTGTGTATGTCGATCCAGTATCAGATGGTCACGTGCAAGGCCTGGGGCTGGAAATGTGTTTGCCCCGTACGAATCACATATCGGATCTCTGGTAACTAGTCTCTATAATCGGATATACATGACCTAGTCATAATATCCCGATAGCTGCAGCATATATGAGAACAAGTTTCGTATCCTACGTGATCATCATCTCCACTATAACTGAAGTGATACTTCCATCTTGACATCAAACCCAATACACTACGATTCTCAATATACCCAGAAGAGGCGTACACAGAACCGGTTAAGGCCCTGGACGACCAAAACCAAAGCATATTGATGGTCGCAAGTATTAGCGGTGCAAGTCTCAAGTTAAGACCAAATACACCAACCCAGATTCCGGACTTCCATAGACACATAGTTATACTACCAATGGAACTCCGAAGGGGTCTATCCAGAGCGAAGCTGTTTTTCGTACCATCGGTAAAACACAACCTCCTATTACACTTGCATGAGTATCCTATACCCAAATATATGAGAACTATGCCATTGTGCCCTCACAACACGCACAAGTGTAATACTAGTCTTTTACGCATTATCGATGTCCAATCTCGATAATACTCTGACTAGGGATATTTAATAATTTATCCTTCATGGATTGATACTGTCTCATATCATCTCAATCCAGGAAAAAAATCATAAGGACCTCCTATCATTTATATATCTTGGTGATCTAATCACAAATGATAAGAGAGCAATCTCCTTTGTCACATAGTTAATTTATACAATAATACCATGATATGTACAAATAGTGACACTATGGGTCATAACTGTCCAACAATCTCCCACTTGGCCTATAGCCAGTCACTCCAGTGTTCTACACCCGAACTATGTACGGTTTACTCAAACTGCTGAGAAAATGCTTTCGTCAGCGGATTTGCATGATTATCATTCGATGCGATTTATTCGATCATCACATCGTCACGATGTATGATCCGAACGATGTTGGACAATTATGACCTATAGCGTCACTATTTGTACAGATCATGGTGTTGTTGTACAAATTAACTATGTGACAAAGGAGATTGCACTCTTATCATTTGTGATTAGATCACCTAGATATATAAATGATAGGAGGTCCCTGTGATTTGTTCCTGGATTGAGAATGATAGGAGACAGTATCAGTCCACGAAGAATAAATTATTAAATATCCCTAGTCAGAGTATTATCAAGATTGGACATCGATGAATACGTAAAAGACTAGTATTACACTTGTGCTCGTTGTGAGGGCACAACAGCATAGTTCTCATATATTTGGGTATAAGATACTCATGCAAGTGTAATAGGAGGTTGTGTTTTACCGATGGTACGGGAAACAGCTTCGCTCTGGATAAACCCTCTCGGAATTCCATTGGTAGTATGACTATGTGTCTATGGAAATCCGAAATCAGGGTAGGTGTATTTGGTCTTAACCTGAGACTTGCACCTCTAATACTTGCGACAATCAAAATACTTTGGTTGCAGTCGTCCAGGGCTTTAACATGTTCCGTGTACGCCAATGCTGGATATATTGAGAATATTAGTGTGTTGGGTGTGATGTCAAGATGGAAGTGTCACTCCAGTCATATGGAGATGATGATCGTGCAGGGATACATAATTGGTTCTCTAAAAAAGGTTGCAACCGTCGGGATAACATGACTTGGTCATGATTATCCGATATTAAAGAGACTAGTTGCTCGTTATCCGATACATGCTTCGTACGAGGCAGACACTGTACCAGCCTCAGGCCTTGCATGTGATCATCCGATACTTGACAGAAATACACAATACTACATATACCCCGCCTGATATAGATCCTTTATTCCTGTAAGGATATTTCAGGAGAATTGGATGGGCATGACGCTTTGCTAGAAGCCAACCTTATCTTGTAAATCGGTACAAATGTAGTACGAGGTACTTACGTGTTCGGATAGTCCGACGACCGAATTTACTGCCAACATATCCGGGGATCTCATGGGTCGCTTCCCAAAGATTCACCGAAGATGTATGACTCGCACTTTAATTAATCTGGGATTAATAAGATGATAGAGAAAATTAATCTGGGATTAATTGTGGAGATATTTTATCTGGGATAAAATATCAATTAAAGAGAGATAATGATTAATTTGGAATTAATCGGTAAATTAATATATTTGATATATTAAAGGAAATTGGATTTCGACGCGGAATTAAAATTAGATTTTTATTCGGGCGATTGAATTAATTTAGAGTTAATTCGTTAGCGACGTAAATAGTGATTTCGCTAGGCGTAATCGTTTAATTACGACGCAACGGAAAATTCGTTAATTTGGAATTAGCTAACCCGAGCCCGAGATTATTTGCGAGCGCATTCGCATTTCGAATTCGAATACGGCACGCAAGTCAAATCAAGCGTCAAATCATTAGTCGCATCAAGCGTCAAATCACTTGTCACTTTGGGTGATGTGACTTGACAACTTGATTGATAGATGTGACTTGATGGGAGTTGATGGATGAGTGTTTAACATTCAATTTTGATGTTTGAAAGACATATACAAATATTTTAATATTTGGTATTTGTTTTTCAAATTTTTTGGTATATGTTTTTAGAAAACAAATACACAAAAATCACTTTACACTTTTCAACTCTCTCTCTCTCTTTCCTCTCTTCTTCTACACGCCCACGGAGGCAATTTCTTGTTCTGTTTTCAGTGAAAAACCGTGAGAAAGAAAGAAAAGCAAGTGCGATTTTGTGGCAAAATCAAGAGTGCTAGCACACTCCGGGATCATGCGAAGGTGATAGGGAAGTCCACCACGAGCCGAGAATCAAATCACGAAGCTTGGAGCTTGACGATGTTGATCTAAAACTGAAAATGGAGAAGCAGTGGACTGCTCACTGCCGTGAGCCTTGATGAGCAGAAAAGAAAATTTTGTTTGTCAAAACGTCGCTCAACCGATCGATGTAAGTATTCCACGAATTTCTCGATTGTATTCACATATGTTCCCGTTAATTCTTTAGCCTATGTTGAAGCCTAGCTCAGCTGCTAATAGAACTATATCTAATCTAATTAGATTTGTTATCGACCTAAATGGCTTCTATTGCTGCCTCAGCTACAGAAATAATCCGTATTTGTTGTTTATTCGGTAACAGTATCTTGCTTGGAAGATTTCCAGCTCACTGTACCATTATTCAAACTGTGTAGTACCGTTTTTCGAGTTATAGTCATTTAATCGGTTTAGAAACTTGCAGTAGTGAACTCAGTCACTTCAAGTTCTCATTCTCCATTGTTTAAGACAGCATCCTTAGATCTCTAAGATACTAAAGGATGTTCTTAATTTCAATCATATGACTATCATTTGGATTGGCCTGATTGTGAATCCATATGCTCAAAGCGTATGAGACACCATGTCACGTACATTTTTCAATGTACAATTTCTCAGAGAGTTTTAAAAAATTTAAATCCATCCCATTAGATCTTTATTCCTAGAATAAAGGTTGTTTCTCCCAAGAATTCTACAGAGAATTTTCTCGAAAGCCAAGCTTTCACCGATTGTTTTATAGGAATATCATTTCCAAGAAATGAGATATCATCATTATTTATAGGATAACCATTGTCAGTGCGCTCCCACTAACCCCTTTATATACACAAGAATCATTTCGTTTTGAATTAAATCATAAATCATTATGATTACATCAAAACGATAATTCCAATAACTCAATGATTGCTTCAATTCAAACATGGATCGAATAACCTGCAAACCTTGTTTGCTAGTTTTGGTACGAAAAAACCGTCAGGATGTTGTAAACATCCTCCAAAAGGTTTCCTTTTCAGGAAAGCGATTTTCCCATTTAGCTGACATATTTCATAAATGAAACATGCAACATTAGCAAGCATTATCCAAATGGATTCACTGTGGCAACAGGTAAAAGGTTTCGTCGTAATCGACACAATGTTGATAACGATACCTTTTCGCAATAAGCCTAGCTTAGTACGTTGGTATGTTGCCATACATGTATGTATTCCTTGAAGACTTATAAAGTACCAATAGGCACAATGCCTTGCGGTACATCAACTAGTGTCCAAATATAGTTGGTATACATGGAATCCATTTCAGATTCATGACACTTTGCCATAATAGGGATTCGATACCTTGTATCATTTCCTCATACGTAGTCAGTTGGTATTCCTCAAAAGATTGACATCTTTATGATGTGAGATTAGAAACCCATACCCCAAGTTGTTTTCTGACTCTCTCCGACATACGTGGTTCTTCTGTATTTGAAGATTACTGGTATAGTTTCATCCTTGATGAACTATTTATGTTCCATTAAGGAATCGGTGCCTGGAATAGTATTACTCCGATTTTCATCGAGTTTTACTATCCTCCCACTTACCACTGCATATCGATATTCCTCTTAGGAAAACCGCATGGCGGGCAACAATTAAATTGTTCTCTTGTGAGTTGTATAAGTACTATACTTATGGTTTCCCTAGGAATACCTACAATTGGCACTTATCTGATTTGGGTTTTAGTTTGGTATCATCCAAACATATGCCTAGCATACCCAAATCTTCAGGAATGAGAAAACCCTGTTTCTTTCATGTTCATATCTAATATGAAATCGGTCTAACAGATTTTTTAAGGAACCTTATTCTAAATAAGTTTTGCATTGTTTATGCGTGTCCATTTGAAGGAAATGGTAGCTCAGAGCGACTCATGATTAATCTTATCATGTCCAACAAAATTTGGTTACTCAGTTCGGACACACCGTCAAAATAACGTGTTCCGGGAGGAGTCCTCATTGAAAGAATACTATACTGTTCAAATATATTAGAAACTTATTGCTTAAGTATTTTCCATTATGGTCTTACCGTGATGGTATAATACTTTAGCCGATCTGTTTGTCTATTTCGTGTCGAAACTATAAAAGTTTCTGATTTGTGTTTCAAAAGAGACACATAACAATGACGAGATACCACATCCGTAAAGGTCACGAAATATTCATATCCACATCTAGCCTAGCTAGAAATGGGCCCACTTGCTTCACTATGAACTAGGGCTAACAGATCGGTGACATTTGCACTTTTACCAAGTAAATAATATTTTAGGCACTTCGCCTAATAAACTAGATTCGTAGACTTTATTTAAATAGAATCAAATATGTCCTAGACCCACATTTCGAAAGTGTGGATATACGATTCTTGTTTAATTGTGTCCCAGACAACAATGCCACATTTAGTTTCTTCTAATCAAATCAGTTTGAGCTATTTGTTTGTCATGTTATACGTTTGAGATTTATTTATATTCAAAATATAAATACTGTTATTCACATCTAATGTGTTTATCTCAATATCATCTTTATATAATGAAATATTTTAGTGTTCTAGAATATAAAGGTACATCCTAAACGGATTATACACTGATATAGAGATAATGTTTCTAGTCAAACTAGTTACATTATAACAGTTTCCTAATTTAAGTACATACCCTACAGTTAAAATGGCGACTTTCATCCCGTTTCCAATTCGCAGATAAATCTCTACTGAAGTCAGTATCCTGCTCATACCAGATTCTGAACATCCAATTTTAATACTAGTAATGAACATATTTATGACAAACATATTTGAAGTCAGAGCCTTGCACCGTCTTCAATTCCTTCATGTCTGCTTTGTCCAAACGGTAGTCACGCTTCCGTGATCCCATTTGCCACATTTTAGGTAGATATTTTGGGATATGTCCTTTTATCTTCCGAGAAGATTATAATGATTTTGCCTTTGCCCTTTTCCACATTCCAGAAGCCTTTGGCCAAGCCTTGTCATTCTAGAATATTGAAGTAAGGTGCGCCTTGCGCTTCTTGCCATATTGTAAAGTTTGGCTTTGTCTCATTGAGAATAGCCATTAATTCTCCAAGAGTTATTTATTACAATTTAGTACTTCTAAAATCTAAGTATAGATTTATGAAGATCTTTCAATTTCATTATCATACTTTAAGGATCTAACCCTTAGTTCTGACAAAGAAATTAAGGAGTCTACTGCGACAAGCTTAATGGATTAAGCACTAAAGTTATCATCACATGAATCTTCCAAAGATCATGCTCTACTATTTGCTTAACTCCGGACTTAGGCCTAATATATTATTTTATCAAATAAAGTAACTTATTAGATTTCAGGACTATCCTGAAATTTATTCCCAAATTGAACCATTTAAATACATTTTCCTTAGGATTATGTTTTAAATGTCAATCTTTCAATTTTATCTTGATTCTAATAGGTCCAACTATTTAATCAACTATTTAGGTACTATTTATTATAATGATTACAGTAGTCCAACTATTTAATCAACTATAATTTAATTGTTTGAATACAGTCCAACTGTTAATTAAAACAACGATTTAAATATTAGTCCAACTAACACTTAATCTATTTGACGAATGATATTTGAATGAGCGCGTATGGCAAGTTATTAAACGAATATTGCAAATTTAATAATTGCCTCCCACTATTTATCGGCGAGCCACTAACCCTCTGTCGAGTACTCGGGAAACCGTGTTTCCTAGTGGGCTAGGATCTCGTTAAATATCACACAATCTTGGCTTTGGCCAACAAATTGTATGATAATTAACTAGGTAGATCTCTAA
The DNA here is from genome assembly GCA_019454045.1 of Zanthoxylum bungeanum. Taxonomy (NCBI): domain Eukaryota; kingdom Viridiplantae; phylum Streptophyta; class Magnoliopsida; order Sapindales; family Rutaceae; genus Zanthoxylum; species Zanthoxylum bungeanum. Next base: position 58,386 of record SKCR01024365.1, on the reverse strand, counting down.
GATCAATTGGATCCAATCCAATTCCTAGATCCAGTAGGGGGACATCCAAATCCGAAACATATATCTTATATATGTCAATATATCTAATATATTGCCTAACATTTTTCCTCTGAATCAATTAAGCCTTGGCTTTGCCACAACAAACTTAATGATCCCAATTAAGCGGAACCCATTGACCATGGAAAACTTCGTAATCAATGTCGATGGACAAGAAGTGATCTTGACTTTGGCCAACAAATCACAACTTGGACAAGACACAAATATGGAACAAAGCCTTCATGATTCAAACACATCCTCAACGGACAAAGGTCTTGAATTTGGCCAACAAACCAATGCCAGTCTTGGATCTTGAGTAAGAATCACTCAATGGAAGGAAAAACGCTTAATATTTTGTGAGGGTTTTTCGCGTGCAAATTGGCAACCAATTTATTATCTTTGTTAAGGTCTCATCATCATACACCCTTAAACATGCATTCTAAACACATAATAAAACGCATATAATAAAATAATAATGATATGCATATGGATATTTAACACATTGATCCTAGATCAAATCTATGACTTTCCTCTCTCCCGCTAGCACAAGTATTTGCTTCTACCCGTTACATTACACTTCTAAAGAAACCTCATTTACATTGAGGGGAATATGTGAGAAGAGAAATACAAAGAGTATGGAGGTAATAGGCTGGACACGCAGGTCCAATTTAAATAAATTCCAAATTTATTACAACAATTTCTAAAATTACCCCACCCATCAATATCCATCCGATATACATTATTTATGCATCGCAATCATGTATTCATACAAGCATGTTATCAATCAATTTGATAATTAATGACCATCCAATGTTCAAACAACGATTTGATTTTTGCGCGAGTCAAACTCGTTTTGCGAATAAGTACTCAAAGTACGAATTATTGAATTAAATTAAACTACATAATTAAATCCAATTCAATTTGTATGTAATACTAATTCGCTATTTAATTCCAAATTAAATATTACACTTTATAAATAAACATTTACGACTTAAATTCCAAATTTAATCGTTACGGGTCTCAAAGCCCGATTAACGTCCAACGTCTATTTAATTAAAGTCCAATGGGCTTTTAATTAATTTCTTTAAGGCGTGGACTTTTGGTCAACTTGGGTCAAACTCAATAACCAAGGCCCAATCAAGGAGTAACCCCATAAGCCTAGAAATCAATTTAGGTCCATTAGGCCCAATTAAATAATTAAGGTCCATTAGTCGTATTTGGGCTTTATGGAAGCGGGTTTGGGCCCAATTGGATCCAACTAATTTAGCCTAAACCCATCTTGGTATAACCAAGCCCAATTAGCCCATTTACAACATTACAAGCCCAAATCCAATTTAAGCCCAAATAATTTAATTCCAAAAATTTCAAATTTCCCAATTAAATTAACTAAAGTGTATGTCATAATTAATTACATAAATCAATATTTACAAATCATCAATTTACACAACTAATCATGCTCATTTACATCAATTAGTGTCCAACACATTTTGATAAAAAAATCAAACCCATATACATGCTTGTAAGTCTCGGCTTTTGGGGATTTTTCAAATCAATTCCAAATTCAATCAAATTAAATCCAAATTAACATTAAATCAACATTCCCAATTGATTTCTAACTCATCCAATGAATAAAAATAAAAAAATCCAAGACAATTAGGGCATCATGTATTTTCGGCCAAGCCTAACATTTTGGGCAAAATTGTTCCAAACCATTTTTCATGAAATTAATCCAATAAATCCTCAATTAAAACACATTTAAGCATACTCAATCATCCAATTTCATAAAATCATGCTCAAATTCGTTTTACCCTAATCATGTTTCATGCTCAAAATGGCTCAAGATACCATTGTTGGGTTTATATTAAGTTCCAAGGATCATATTCAAGCAATGAAACAAGTATGAATACACAAAGTAGTATGGCAGAATCATACCCACATTGATCGGATTGGATGCGACGAAGAAAATCCTTTTCCTCCTTGTTGATGAAGCTCACGGCAATGGCCTCCATTTGTGCTCCATTTGTGTTCTTCAAGATCCAAGCTTCATCAATGGATTCCATGCTCACAAGTGAGTTTCCCTATCATCTTGTATGCCTCTTTGTGTGCTAGCACTCTTGAAGATTTGCAACAAATCCTCTAACTCTTCTCATTTGCTCACGGTTTGGTAGAAGAAAAATGGAGAGAAGATGTGTTTGGCCCTTGGCCGAATACACAAGTGAGAGAGAGAGAGAGAAGATGTTGGTTTTGTGTGTTATGTATATGGTTTTTGAATTTCCAAAAAACCAATACCAAAAACAAAACTCAAAAAGTCAAGGCATTAAAGCCTTTTAATTTTCCAACCACTTACATCAATCAATGAATAGTGACTGGTGTCAATCACTCAAAGTGAAAGACATATATCACTTGATCGACGAGTGATGTGACGCTAGATGTGACTTGCGGGTCCCACTTCGATTCCAAATGCGAGTGGTTTCGCAAACACTCCCGGACGCAGATTCGCTAATTCAGAATTAACAAATTTTCCGTTGCATCGTAATTAAATCTAATTTAATTAAATAATCATGCCTAGCATAATTACTATTCACATCGCTAACGAATTAATTCTAAATTAATTCGTTCGCCTGAATTAAAATCTGATTTTAATTTCGCGTCGAAATCAATTTTCGTTTAATATATCGAATATATTAATTTATCGATTAATTCCAAATTAATCGCTCTCTCTCTTCAAATAATATTTTATCCCAGATAAAATATCTTAGTAATTAATCCCAAATTAATTTTCTCTCTCATCCAATTAATCCCAGATTAATAAAGTGTGAGTCATACATCATCGGTGAATCTTCGGGAAGCGACCCATGAGATCCCTGGATATGTTGGCAGTAAATTCGGTCGTCGAACTATCCGAACACGTAATTACCCAGTACTACGTGTATATCGATTTATAAGACAAGGTTGGCTTCTAGCAAAGCGCCATGCCTACCCAATTCTCCAGAAACATGCTTACAGGAATAAGCGATCTATATCAGGTGTAGTATACGTAGTATTGTGTATGTCGATCCAGTATCGGATGGTCACGTGCAAGGCCTGGGGCTGGAAATGTATCTGCCCCATACGAAGCACATATCGGACCTCTGGTAACTAGTCTCTATAATCGGATATACATGACCTAGTCATAATATCCTGATAGCTGCAGCATATAAGAGAACAAGTTTCGTATCCTACATGATCATCATCTCCACTATAACTGAAGTGATACTTCCATCTTGATATCACACCCAATGCACTACGATTCTCAATATACCCAGAAGAGGCGTACACAGAACCGGTTAAAGCCCTGGACGACCAAAACCAAAGCATATTGATTGTCGTAAGTATTAGCGGTGCAAGTCTCAGGTTAAGACCAAATACACCTACTTGAATTTCGGACTTCCATAGACACATAGTTATACTACCAATGGAACTCCGAAGGGGTCTATCCAGAGCGAAGCTGTTTTTCGTACCATCGGTAAAACACAACCTCCTATTACACTTGCATGAGTATCCTATACCCAAATATATGAGAACTATGTCGTTGTGCCCTCACAACGCGCACAAGTGTAATACTAGTCTTTTACGCATTATCGATGTCCAATCTCGATAATACTCTGACTAGGGATATTTAATGATTTATCCTTCGTGGATTGATACTGTCTCATATCATCTCAATCCAGGAACAAATCATAAGGATCTCCTATCATTTATATATCTTGGCGATCTAATCACAAATGATAAGAGAGCAATCTCCTTTGTCACATAGTTAATTTGTACAACAACACCATGATCTGTACAAATAGTGACGCTATGGGTCATAACTGTCCAACATGTCCTTATGATTAGTTCCTGGATTGAGATGATATGATACAGTATCAGTCCATGAAGGATTAATCATTAAATATTCCTAGTCAGAGTATTATCGAGATTGGACATCGATAATGCATAAAAGACTAGTATTACACTTGTGCGTGTTGTGAGGGCGTAACATCATAGTTCTCATATATTTGGGTATATGATACTCATGCAAGTGTAATAGGAGGTTTTGTTTTACCGATGGTACGGGAAACAGCTTCGCTCTGGATAGACCCCCTCAGAATTCCATTGGTATTATGACTATGTGTCTATGGAAGTCCGAAATTAGGGTAGGTGTATTTGGTCTTAACCTGAGACTTGCACCGCTAATACTTGGACAATCAATATACTTTGGTTTTGGTCGTCCAGGGCTTTAACATGTATGTGTACGCCTCTGTTGGGTATATTGAGAATTGTAGTGTGTTGAGTGTGATGTCAAGATGGAAGTATCACTCCAGTCATATGGAGATGATGGTCACATAGGATACGAGACTGGTTCTCTTATATGCTGTAGCTATCGGGATATTATGACTAGGTCATGTATAACCGATTATAGAGACTAGTTACCAGAGATATGATATGTGCTTCGTACGGGGCAGACACAATTCTAGCCCCTGGCCTAGCATGTGACATCCGATACTGGATCGAAATACGCAATACTACGTATACTATGCCTGATATAGATCACTATATTCCTGTAAGGATATTTCAGGAGAATTGGGTAGGCATGGCGCTTTGCTAGAAGCCAACATTGTCTTGTAAATCGGTAAAAACGTACTTACGTGTTCGGATAGTCCGACGACCGTATTTACTGCCAACATATCTGGGGATCTCGTAGGTCGCTTCCCGAAGATTCACCGATGACGTATGACTCACACTTTAATTAATCTGGGATTAATTACGGAGATATTTTATCTGGGATAAAATATCAATTAAAGAGAGAAAACGATTAATTTGGAATTAATCGATAAAATAATATATTCGATATATTATATGAAATTGGATTTCGACGCGGAATTAAAATTAGATTTTAATTCGGGCGAACGAGTTAATTTAGAATTAATTCGTTAGCGACGTGAATAGTGATTTTGCTAGGGATGATCATTTAATTACGTAGCAACGGAAAATTCGTTAATTCGGAATTAGCGAACCCGAGCCCGGGAGTGTTTACGAGCGTATTCGCATTTCGAATTCGAGTGCGGCACGCAAGTCACATCAAGCGTCAAATCATTAGTCACATCAAACATCAAATCACATGTCACTTTGAGTGATGTGACAATTGATTGATTGAGTAATGTGAATAGTTGATGGAAGTCGGTATGAATTTTATTGTTTGACTTTTGAAAGCCAAATTTTTGGTAAATCAATTAAATGAATTTTGGAAATTCAAAATTGGTATTAGATACACAATTCTTCCAACAACTCAAAAAACACACTTTCTCTCTTTCTTCTTCATCTCTCTCATTCGGCCATGGGCTGTTTTCTTCACTGGTTTCACCAAAAATTAGAGGAAGAAATAGAGTGATTTTTGTGGCAAAAATCAAGAGTGCTAGCACACATCAGATTCTTGCGAAGGTGATAGGGAAACTCACTTGTGAGCTTGAAATCATCAACCAAAGCATGGAGCTTGATGGAACCACACAAAGCCGAAAATGGAGGACACCATTTCAGCCACTGCCGTGAGCATGTAGGAGGGCAGAAATGATTTTTGTTCTTTACCGCATCACCTCAACCGATCATTGTGAGTATTCCACAACTTCCTCGATTGTATTCATACATGTTTTATGCTTAATATTCGATCCTCGTGACCGTAGAACTCCTACAATGGTATCAGAGCGTTGTTAAAAACATGAAACTGATTTAGGGCTTAAAATTGGGTAAATTATATTTGAGCATGATTTTAATTAGGCTAATTGATGTTTTAGAAATGTTAATTGGGTAATTAATTATGTAATACACTTTAGGTAATTAAATTGTGAAATTGGATTTTTGTAATTTAATTATGTTGGGCTAATTTTGGAAATTGGGCTTAAAAGTTGTAAATGGGCTAATTGGGCTTGGTTGTACCAAGTTAGGTTTAGGCTAAATTGGTTGGATCCAATTGGCCCCAAATCTGTTTCCATAAAGTCCAAATGCGACTAATGGACCTCTCATTATTTAATTGGGCCTAATGGGCCTAAATTGATTTCTAGACTTATGGGGTTACTCCTTGATTGGGCTTTGGTTATTGGGTTTGACCCAAGTTGACCAAAAGTCTACGCCTTAAGAAATTAATTAAAAGCCCATTAGACTTTAATTAAATTAAAGTTTGACGGTAATCGGGCTTTGAGACCCGTAACGATTAAATTTGGAATTTAAATCGTAAAGGTTCGTTAATAAAGTGTAATATTTAATTTGGAATTAAATAGTGAATTAGTATTAAATACAAATTGAATTGGATTTAATTATGTAGTTTAATTTAATTCAAGAATTCGTACTTTGAGTACTTATTCGCAAAAACGAGTTTGACTTGCGCAAAATCAAATCGTTGTTTGAACATTGGATGATCATTAATTATCAGATTAATTAATTTGATTAGATTGATTGATAATATGATTGTGTGAATACATGGTTGCGATGCATGAATAATGTATATCGGATGGATATTAGATGGGTGGGGCAATTTTAGAAATTGTTGTAATAAATTTAGAATTTATTAATTGGACCTGCGTGTCCAGCCTATTACCTCGATACTCTTTGTATTTCTCTTCTCACCTATTCCCCTCAATGTAAATGAGGTTTCTTTAGAAGTGTTATGTAACGGGTAGAAGTAAATACTTGTGCTAGCGGGAGAGAGGAAAGTGGGAGATTTGATCTAGGATCAATGTGTTAAGTATCCATCCGCATATCATTATTATTTATTTTACGTGCTTTATTATGCGTTTAGAATGCATGTTTAAGGGTGTATGATGATGAGACCTTAACAAAGATAATAAATTGGTTGCCAATTTGCACGCGAAAAACCCTAAGAAAATATTAAGCGTTTTTCCTTCTATTGAGTGATTCTTACTCAAGATCCAAGACTGGCATTGGTTTGTTGGCCAAAGTCAAGGCCTTTGTCCGTCGAGGATGTGTTTGAATCATGAGAGCTTTGTTCCATATAGGTGTCTTGTCCAAGTCGTGATTTGTTGGCCAAAGTCAAGATCACTTCTTGTCCATCAATATTGATTACGAAGCTTTCCAAGGTCAATGGGTCAAGCTTAACTGGGATCACTAAGTTTGTTGTGCCAAAGCCAAGACTTAGTTGATTCAGAGGAAAAAGGTTATGCAATATATTGGATATATTGGCATATATAAGATATATGTTTCAGACTTGGATGTCCCCTTACTGGATCTAAGAATTGGATGGGATCCAATTGATCTTAGAGATATACCTAGTTAATTATCATACAATTTATTGGCCAAAGTCAAGATTGTGTGATATTTAACAGGATCCTAGCCCACTAGGAAGCACGGTTTCCCGAGTACTCGACAGATGGTTAGAGGCTCGCTGAAAAATAGTGGGAGGCAAGAATTAAATTTGCAATATTCGTTTAATTACTTGCCATACGCGCTCAATCAAATATCATTCGTCAAATAAATTAAATATTAGTTGGACTAATACTTAAATCGTTGTTTTAATAAACAGTTGGATTGTATTCAAACTATTCATTTATAGTTGATTATATAATTGTATTATAATAATCAATATATTGATTTAATTAAATTATATTTGATTAAAATAGTTGGACTATAGTAATCATTATAATAAATAGTACCTAAATCGTTGATTAAATAGTTGTACTATTAGAATCAAGATATAAATGAAAGATTGGCATTTAAAACATTATCCTAGGGAAAATGTATTTAAATGATTTAATTTTCAAATTGGGAATAAAATTTCAGGATAGTCCTGGAAACTAATAAGTTACTTTATTTGATGAAATAACATATTAGGCCTAAACCCGAAGTTAAGCAAATAGTAGAGCATGATCTTTGGAAGATTCATGTGATGATAACTTTAGTGCTTAATCCATTAAACTTGCCGAAAAGACTCATTAATTTCTTAATCAGAACTAAGGATTAGATCCTTAAAGTATGATAATGAAATTGAAGGATCTTCATAAATCTATTTTATATCTTAGAAGTACTAAAATTGTAATAATTAACCCTTGGAGAGTTAATGACTATTCTCAAGGAGAAAAAGTCAAAGTTTTCAATAAGGCAAGAAGCGCAAGTCGCACCTTACTTTGATATTCTAGAAAGCCGAGGCTAGGCCTAAGGCTTCTGGAGTGTTGAAAAGGGAAAAGGCAAAATCATTATAATCTTCTGGGAAGATAAATGACATATCCCAAAATGTCTGCCTAAACTATGGTAAATGGGATCGCGGAAGCGTGACTGCCGTTTGGACAAAGTAGACATGAAGGAATTGAAGAACGGGCAAGGCTCTGACTTCAAATATGTTTGTCATAATTATGTTCACTACTAGTATTAAATTTGATTTTAAATACTTAGTATGGTACATAAATTTGAACTGATGTTCAGAATCTGCTATGAGCAGGATACTGACTTCAATTGAGATTAATATGCGAATTGGAAATGGGACGAAAGTCGCTGTTTTAACCGTAGATACCTAAATTTAGGAACTACCCTCGTGTATGTACTTAAATTAGGAAACTGTTATAATGTAACTAGTTTGACTAGAAACATTATCTTTATATCAGTGTTCAATCCGTTGCAGATTTACCTTTATATTCTAGAACACTAAAATATTTTATTATATAAAGATGATATTGAGATAAACACATTAGATGTGAATAACATAATTTATATTTTGAATATAAATAAATCTCAAACATATTAAATGACAAATAAATAGCTCAAACTGATTTGATCAGAAGAAACATATTGTGGCATTGTTGTCTGGGACACAATTAAACAAGAATCGTATATCCACACTTTTGAAGAGTGGGTACTAGGACATATTTTATTCCATTCAAATAAAGTCTACGAATCTAGTCTATTAGGCAAAGTTCCTAAAACACTATTTACTTGGTAAAAGTGCTAATGTCACCGATCTGTTAGCCCTAGTTCATAGTGAAGCAAGTGAGCCCATGTCTAGCTAGGCTAGGGGTGGATATGAATATTTCGTAACCTTTACGGATGTGACATCTCGTTATGGTTATGTGTCTCTTTTGAAACAAAAATCGGAAACTTTTAAAGTTTCGACACGAAATAGACCAACAGATCGGCTAAAATGTTAAATCGTCAAGGTTAGACCATGATGAAAATACTTAAGCAATAAGTTTCTAATATACTTGAAAGATTATAGTATTCTTTCAATGAGGGCTCCTCCCGGAACACGTCAATTTGACGGTGTGTCCGAACTGAGTAACCGAATAATGTTAGACATGATAAGGCTAATAATGAGTCGCTCTGAGCTACCATTTCCTTCAACGGATACACATAAATAGTGCAAGACTTATTTAGAATAAGGTTTCATAAAAATCTGTTTGACAGATATCATATTAGCTATGAACAAGAAAGAAACCAGGTTTCTCATTTCTGAAGATTTGGGAATGCTAGGCATGCGTTTGGATAATACCAAACTAAAACCCAAATCGGATAAGTGCCAATTGTAGGTTATCATAAGGATACCAAAGTATAGTACTTATACAACTCACAAGAGAATAATTTAATTGTTGCTCACCATGCGGTTTTCCTAAGAGGAATACCTATATGCAGTAGAAAGTGAGAGGATAGTAAAAATCGATGAAAAATCGGAGTAATACTGTTCCAGGCACCAAATCCTTAATGGAACACAAATATTTCATCAAGGATGAAACTATACCAGTAATCTTCAAATACACAAGAACCACGTAAGTCGTAGAGAGTCAGAAAACAACCTGGGGTATGGATTTCTGATCTCACCTCGTAAAGATGTCAATCTTTTGAGGTATACCAACTGACTACGTATGAGGAAGTGATACAAGGTATCGACTCCCCATTATGACAAAGTGCCATGATATCCGAAATGGATTCCATGTATATCAACTATGTTTAGACACTGGTTGATGTACCACAAGGAATTATGCATATTGGTACTATATAAGTCTTCATGGAAGACATACATGGATGGAAACATACGAACGTATAAAGCTAGGCTTTTAGCGGAAAGGTATCGTTATCAATATTGTGTCGATTACAACGAAACCTTTTACCTTTTGCCACGGTATATCCATTTGGATAATGCTTGCTAATGCTGCACATTTCATTTATGAAATATGACAGCTAAACAAAAAATCATTTTCCTTAAACAGAAACCTTTCTGAGGATGTTTACAACATCCTGACGGTTTTGTCGTACCAAAACTAGCAAACAAGGTTTGCAGGTTATTCGATCCATGTTTGGATTGAAGCAAGCATTGCGTTCTTGGAATTATCATTTTGATGTAATCATAATAGTTTATGATTTAATTCAAAATGAAAATGATTCTTGTGTATATAAGAGGGTTAATGGGAGCGCACTGACAGTGACTGTCCTATACAATAATGATAATGTGTCATTTCTTGGAAATGATATTCCCATAATAATAATCGGTGAAAGCTTGGCTTTCGAGAAAATTCTCCGTAGAATTCTTGGGAGAAACAACCTTTATTCTAGGAATAAAGATCTACTAGGTTAGATTTAAAATTTGTTAAACTCTCCGAGAACTCGTACATTGAAAAAAAAATGTACGCGACTTGGTGTCTTATATGCTTTGAGCATATAGAGTCACAATCAGGCCAATCCGAGTGGTAATCACTGGATTGATGTTAAGAACATCCTTAAGTATCTTAGAGAACTAAGGATGTTGTCTTAAACTATGGAGAAGGAGAACTTGAAGTGACTGGGATCACTGCTGCAAGTTTCTTAAACCAATAAAAAGACTATAAGTCGCAAAACGGTACTATACAGTTTGAATAACGAAACAGTTAGCTGGAAATCTTCCAAGCAAGATATTGTTACCGAATAAACAATAAATGTGGGTCATTGCTGCAGCTGAGGCAACAATAGAAGCCATTTGGGTCGATAATAAATCTAATTAGATTAGATATAGTTCTATAGCAGCTGAGCTAGGCTACAGCGCAGGCTAAAGAATTAATGGTCTCATTAACGATCCAGATACATACTTCAAATATTCATCTGATTCGTTCGGATCATACATCGTGGTGATGTGATGATCGAATAAATCGCATCAGATGATATCATGAAAATTCGCTGACGAAAGCCTTTCCTTAGCAATTTGAGCCAACCGTACATAGTTCGGGTGTCAAACACTCGAGTGATTGGCTATAGGCCAAGTGAGAGATTGTTGGACAGTTATGACTCATAACGTCACTATCTGTACAGATCATGGTGTTGTTGTACAAATTAACTATGTGACAAAGTAGATTGTTCTCTTATCATTTGTGATTGGATCACCAAGATGTATAAATGATAGGAGGTGCTTATGATTAGTTCCTAGATTGAGATGATATGAGACAGTATCAGTCCACGAAGGATTAATCATTAAATATCCTTAGTCAGAGTATTATCGAGATTGGACATCGATAATGCGTAAAAGACTAGTATTACACTTGTACGCGTTGTGAGGGCATAACAACATAGTTCTCATATATTTGGGTATATGATACTCATGCAAGTGTAATAGGAGGTTATGTTTTACCGATGGTACGGGAAACAGCTTCGCTCTGGATAGACCCCCTCGAAATTCCGTTGGTAGTATGACTATGTGTCTATGGAAGTCCGAAATCAGGGTATGTGTATTTGGTCTTAACCTGAGACTTGCACCGCTAATACTTGCGACAATCAATATACTTTGGTTTTGGTCGTGTTGGGCTTTAACAGGTTTTGTGTACGCCTCTGCTGGGTATATTGAGAATCGTAGTGTGTTGGGTGTGATGTCAAGATGGAAGTATCACTCCAGTCATATGGAGATGATGGTCATGTAGGATACGGACTGGTTCTCTTATATGTTGCAGCTATCGGGATATTATAACTAGGTCATGTATATCCGATTATAGAGACTAGTTACCAGAGATCTGATATGTGCTTCGTACGGGGCAGACACAATTCCAGCCCCAGGCCTAGCATGTGACATCCGATACTGGATCGAAATACGCAATACTACGTATACTACGCCTGATATAGATCACTATATTCCTGTAAGGATATTTCTGGAGAATTGGGTAGGCATGACGCTTTGCTAGAAGCCAACCTTGTCTTGTAAATCGGTAAAAACGTAGTACTAGGTATTTACATGTTCGGATAGTCCGACGACCGAATTTACTGCCAACATATCTGGGGATCTCATGGGTCGCTTCCCGAAGATTCACCGATGACGTATGACTCACACTTTAATTAATCTGGGATTAATTGATTAATTAGTAGAGAGAGAAAATTAATCTGGGATTAATTACAGAGATATTTTATCTGGGATAAAATATCAATTAATGAGAGAAAACGATTAATTTGGAATTAATCGATAAAATAATATACTCGATATATTATATGAAATTGGATTTCGACGCGAAATTAAAATTAGATTTTCATTCGGGCGAATGAGTTAATTTAGAATTAATTCGTTAGTCGCAACGGAAAATTCGTTAATTCAGAATTAGCGAACCCGAACCCGAGAGTGTTGCGAGCGTATTCGCATTTCGAATTCGAGTGCGCCACACAATTCACATCAAGCGTCAAATCATTAGTCACATCAAGCGTCAAATCACATGTCACTTTGAGTGATGTGACAATTGATTGATTGAGTAATGTGAATAGTTTATGGAAGTTGGTATGGCTTTTATTGTTTGACTTTTGAAAGTCAAATTTTTAGTAAATCAATTAAATGAATTTTGGAAATTCAAAATTGGTATTAGATACACAATTCTTCCAACAACTCAAAAAACACACTTTCTCTCTTTCTTCTTCATCTCTCTCATTCGGGCCATGGGCTGTTTTCTTCACTGGTTTCACCGAAAATTAGAGGAAGAAATAAAGTGATTTTTGTAGCAAAAATCAAGAGTGCTAGCACACATTGGAGTCTTGCGAAGGTGATAGGGAAACCCACTTGTGAACTTGAAATCATCAACAAAGCTTGGAGCTTGATGGAACCAAAAAAAGCCGAAAATGGAGGACACCATTTCAGCCACTGCAGTGAGCATGTAGGAGGGCAGAGATGATTTTTGTTCTTCACCGCATCGCCTAAACCGATCATTGTGAGTATTCCACAACTTCCTCGATTGTATTCATACATGTTTTATGCTTAATATTCGATCCTCGGGACCGTAGAACTCCGACACCCCCTAACTGACCAAAAGAGTCCAGGAAAAGTCTCCAAATTGTACCCTAAAACAGCCCAGAATTCACCCCAAAACTGCATCAAAAACTGCCCTAAAATAGTGACAAAACCACAGCCCCAAACCCTTCAAAAAATCACAAAAACAGTGACAAAAAATATTGCAAAAACAGCAGCAAAACGGAGTGAAAACAGCAGCCTAAACAGCAAAACAGCGAGGAAAAATGTTGAACCAGTGAACCAGAAGAGTTTCGGAGCATCGACCCTTCCGACAACCGCATACCGTACTTCCGATAGATGAATGAAGATGTTAGACCTGAGGGAACCTTCTTTATTTATTATCTTTTATTTTTATTTACTTTAGTACTTTATTTCATTTGAGTATTGTGGATTGATGCATGATGTGATTTCCGGATGAACGAAATATGTGTTCTTTCTTGTGGTATATCAGATGGAAACCCAAACGTAAATTTCGTAGCCAAATCCGAATGGACGGTAGTGCGGTTTGTACTCAGGATACAATGCCACGTACCACTTGAGAGACACACGTATTTCGTTTCATCCAACCTTGTATTCAAGCATGATTTAGTCTAATATGTTATTTATTTTCTTTTTTGAGCATGATTTAGTTATTTATTTTTAAGCATGATTAGTTATTTATTTTGCGTTTGGAATTTGCATTATGTTTATGTTGTTATTTATTTTCCGCATTATATAATTGAAGTATGTTCATGAGATTTCCGTGTGTTATCGTGCGTTTGCCGTTATGATGACTTACTTTTCAAGCATGCAAACTTAGACATAGGATTTTTTTTGATGAAAGCGGACTAGATCTAAGTTACCTTTGAGCATACATGTTGAGTAGATTCGGTTAGTTTATTGCACAAATCATATCATTACAAGTGACATAAGTAAGAGACCATTCCGAACCCAACGGTTTGAGGTCTTCCCTTGCGAGGGGTGAGTGCGGCCTTAAATCATATTTTCCCGGTTCACACTGGGTGGCGACTCCATGTTATTTCTCCGGTTTAGTTCCCCCGTAGGCTATTCCGTATTCCCAACTAGGCCGTGAGCCTAGAACAACATCGTCGATTTCTGTGTCCTACAATTATATTAAACGTTAAAAAGTACTTTAAGAATCAACAACATAAATATAGAAATTCAAATACAAAAGTTCATCCTTAGCTTTGCCTAGGAGATTAGTTCTCCATGCGGAATAGAGAGACAGCCTGAATAGATCGGAGAGACGACATGTTTGTCTTTGAAGCTCTTCGTTCTTCTTTCTCAATCTTGTGTTTTTGGATTTTTATGTGTCTTTCTCCTTTGTTTCTCTTTAATTTTCTCCTCTTTAGGGTTTAGACTAAGTTGGCTTTATATAGGGAGGCCTCAGAATCATAATACGCATCAAAGATGTCAAAAATCAGGGTTTTGGGGCATCCGGAGTGCTACGGCGCTGATCTTTAGGCGCTGGGGCACCAATCCTGCGGGAAAATATATGGGACGCTATTATTGGGGTGCTTCACGACGCGTAAAGTTGGCGCTTCGCGACACGCGGCTTGCTAGATTGGTTTTTGCTTTCTTCATTTTTGCTCTTCCTACGTGCTTCTGATGCGTCCGTAAGGTCCCGAAACACACATAATTGATCCAAACTTCATATTTCATTGCTCCTAATAACAAAACACAAAATAAACTCTAATTAAGATTAAATATAAGATAATTAAGCCGAGTTAACAGTGTTCTAAGTACACTTTTGTTCACTTATCACCCACGTATATTGGTCGGCCGGTTCAGTCGGAAACGCATTTTATATTATTTTATGGAAAAATATTTTCGCAAAAGTTTCGCGGAGTTTTCATATTATTTATGTCGTTATATGATACTGAATAAATATGTTTAGGTGAAATATGAATGAATTATTAATATTGGATATTAAATAATTTATTCGTAAGGTTAAAATTTTAAAATAAGATTTCTCCCGAACCGCGCTTCTTCCGCTGCGGCAGCCTGGTAAAACCCCAACAATCACTGCACATACTTGTTCTATCAAGAATGCAGTCTTCTTCACACGATGCTTTCTTTTCATGGTGTATATATCCTTCAAAACCTTCGCATATATGGGAACCTATTTGATCACATGCAACAAATAGAAGGTTAATCTTTACTTGCTTTAGATGTTCTAGGATCTCACCAATTGGATCTGTAGCTCTCGCGGTAGGCTTAATATCTTAAGGGAATGGTACTCTAACTGGGATATGTGGCACTTGTTCTTCCCGAGGAATATCAGTACTAATGTCTTTGGGGTCACCTATAATATTGGAGGTGTCCTGCAAACCTATCTCCTTACCGCTCCTAGTGATTTTGACATTAACACCTATTACATTAGATGCTTTATGATAAACATAAACCATGTGTTGCCCTTATGGATTTGGTTGTTCCTGAGATGGGAATTTCCCTGATTCCTGCACACTTAAAACATTAGTTAGTTTAGAGACTTGACTCTTTATCTCCTTATTCTCTTCAACCACCTGAGTTATTAACGACTCAAACCTTTGATTTTTTTTGTTCTGGGCCTCTATAAATGCGTGCACAGTATCTTCTAAAGAATAGCTAGGAATGGTAGGTGTGAGATACTGGGGAGCACTGTAACTTCTAGGCTGTGGTTTTTGAGTGGGCTGTTAAGACTCATGCTTCCAACTAAAATTTGGGTGGTTCCTCCAACCGGGATTATAAGTGTATGAATATGGTGTATAAGGCTTCTTGTACATCCCTAAGGTATTGCATTGTTCCTCATATGTTTCCATCATCTTACTATATAAATGACACTCTTGGGCTAGATGGTCACTCCATTTACACACAAAACCATACCCTTTGGGGTTCTAACTGAACCACTGCATGGATGGTTTTGCTATCTTTGGCTTTTAAAGCTCATATCTCTCTAGTCAATAGCTCAACCTATGCTCTAAGATTATCGTCTTCCCTAAAGTGGTGTATGCCTCTGCTAGAAGGAGTGGAATGTGTCATATCAGTGTTATCCAAGGCATTAGGTCGAGTCTAAGTGTTTGATTTTTCGGCTAGGTCATTTAAGTACTCTAATGCCTCATCAGGGTCTTTTCGGATAAATTCACCATTGCACACTGTCTCAACGAATTGGTGCTCTCTAGGGATTAGACCATCATAAAAGTAACTCACTAAGCGTTAACTCTCACACCCATGATAAGAACAACTAGCTAACATCTCTTTAAACCTCTCCCAAGTTTGATAAAAGGGTTTCACTGTCTTTTTGGGAGAATGTAGAGATTTGTCTTTTCAGGGCATTAGTCTTATGGTGTGCGAAGTATTTATTGAAAAATACATGTGTCATCTCACTCCATGATCCCATCGAACGAGGTCTTAAAGAGTGCAACCAACTTTTAGCTCTATCCTTAAAGGAAAAATGGAAGAACTTAAGTCTAATTGTGTATGTGGTCCCAAATCGATCATGAAAGGTTGCTACAACCTCTTCAAATTCCATAATATGCACATAAGGGTTCTCAATCTCCAAACTATGAAAGGTTGTGAGATATTGTATCATTTCATGTTTAAAGTCTATATGTGGTGCATTATGGGGAAACATTATCCATGATGGTGTAGCTATGCGAGTGGGATGGAGGTACTCCTCAAGAGTCGTAATGGCTGGTCTCTTGTACTCACTCATGTTGTGTATGCTAGATGTAGATGGTGTAGCAAAAAGGTTCTCAAATAGATTTTCTGAATCTGAATCTTCCTCTTCAATTCTAACAAACCTACCAAACCGATCCCTAAGCCTAGGCATGCACTCATCACAATTAATACAATAAACATAAATAAAAGAATAGAAACTAAAAATAAAAATTTAAACTAAAAATAAAACTGAAATAAATAAATAAATAAATAAATAAATAAAGATGGAACGAAGTTACCTGCTCTTGTCGATTGTAAATCGTCTCCCCGACAACGACGTTAAAATTTGATTACGCCCAAAAAGTACTTGCAATTATCGCAGTATAGTTGGGGTGTCGATTCATCAGAGAGATGGTTACAAGGAACTAATTCACTTAAAGAAAACGTTAGCAATAACTTAATTAAAGAGATAAATTGAATTGGTAATGTAAAATAAAACTATGAGAATTACTTAAGAGTTATCAGTAGAGAAACACAGCAAAGCTTCAGAAATCCCTATTGTATTAAATCCCTATATTCAATAATTGATTCCTTTTATTACTCAATTAAAGGTTTCACATCCCAAACCAACAATCAAATGATATTTCAATTCAAAACACATTAAATTCTAAGGTAATCGATGAATTATTTTCTCTATGTTAACAACACACAATGTTATCGTTATGACTTATCTAACGTCGACAATATACCCACAGATAATATTGCAGCAGAAGATCAACTCATAAAACAACATTACCAGTCACAACTGGGTTCCCCAATCACACATAGAAAAAGCATGACTATTCCTATATGCAAATTGGTAAAATAAAATCTATAGATTCATAATCGAAAGATAATAAAGAATAAAAAATATCAATTGTATTAAACGTTGAAGAGAATTTAGGAATCCAAAACATGAATATAAGAACTTAATTACAAGATTTCATCCTTAGCATTGCCTTGATAGATCGGAGGAGCATCCTGTCTGGCATGAAGCTTTCTCTTTCTTCTCTCTTAAATATGTGGTTTCAACTCTTTGTTGTGTGCTCTCTCTGTTTTTCTCCTCTTTTCTCATCTTTTAGGATTTTGGACGAACTTGGATTTATATAAAGAAGTCCCGGAGTCATTGTGCACATCAAACACGACTGAATTAAGTTTCTGGGGTCTTCTGGGGCGCCGCGGCGCCGGAAAGTGCTGTCGTGACGCCGAACCTACTGGAAAATTTATAGGAAGAATGCTGGGATGGTGTCACGATGCCAGAAGGTGGGCGTCGCGACGTCAATTAAATTTTCTGGATTCGCGTTTTCTTTTTTCATCTCTTCCTGCGTGCTTCCGATGCGTCTGTAAGGTCCCAAAACATGTGTAACTGCTCCAAGATTCATATTTCATTGCTTCATAATAATAAGACATAAAATAAACTATAATTAAGATCAAATACTTGATAATCAAGCTGAATTAACGATGTTCAAATTACATTTTCATGCATGTATCACCTTTCCGAACACTAGTCGATATGGTAACATTCCGATGGGTGTTTTATCAGCTGTCCGATAGGTCCATAATGTATCGTCCAATTTCCTGGACCAATCATTCCTCGTTGAAATGACAGAACGCTCCAGAATTCTTTTGATTTCTCTGTTAGAGACTTCGACATGACCACTTGTCTGTGGGTGGTATGTAGTGGCAACCTTGTGAGTAAGTCCATATTTAGCTAAGAGTGCATCGAAGTACTTGTTGCAAAAATGTATGCCACCATAATTGATGATTGCTCAAGGGGTCCCAAAGCGAGTGAAAATATTTTTCTTGAGGAATTGCAGTACCACTTTGGAGTCATTTGATGGCACTGCTGTTGCTTCCACCCATTTGGAGACGTATTCCACTGCAACTAAAATGTAGAGGTTCCCATGTGATGGAACAAATGATCCCATGAAGTCTGGCCCCCAAACATCAAATAATTCAACTTCTAGGATGCTTTGAAGAGGTCCTTCATTCATTCTAGAGATATTACCCGTCCTTTGGCACCTGTCACAATGAAGAAGAAACATACGAGCATCTTTAAAAAGAGTGGCCCAAAACAAACCTGATTGCTGCATTTTAGCTGCGGTCTTGTCTCCGCTGAAGTGTTCGCCATAGGGAGAGGAATGACAGTGCTAGAGGATACTGTCGACCTCCTTTTGTGGTACACAACGCCACAATAACTGATCAGCACATCGTTTGTGTAAGGGTTTTATGGCGAAAATCTGGTAACTCAGCGGAATAGCGAAAAATCAAAATTTTTCTTGGATCAATTAAATAAACTTATTTATTTTATTATCCAATTATCAAATTCTGAAAAATTACACAAGAGATCAAATTTCTTGGTAACTATCGAATTGCCCCACAACTTTGCAAATTGATCATTTTAGTCCAAAAATTATCAAATACATTTTTGGATGATTCAAAATCATTTCTAAAATGATTTCTAACAAGTCCAACTCATCAAAATCATATTGCAACTAAATCCCAAAATTTTGCCTAATTGCCATGAGCACCCCAAAATTTCGGTTAATTGCAATTTAGTTTTTTTTTTGTTCAAAACATGCCAAGATCAAATCCAACCAACCCAAAATTTTACATGCATCATATAAACTCCATAACACATCATATATATGAAAAGCCTCAAATTTGGAAGGGCTTAAGAACCCTAATTTTACAATTTCATCAAATTGACCAATATTACCAAATCTTTAAAATCCAACACTTTAATCCATTCTTTACAGCACCAAACAAGCCTCACCACTTTGAAATAACTCTAGAACAATTCTAGGTCACCAAGGAGTGACTCAAAAACTCTAGAATGGCAATTTGATTATCAAATAATCAAAAGTAAGCCTTTGAAACCATTTCAAGCTTACTTACATGCATACATCTTTCATTTAAGTTCAAAACCAATTAAAACACAAACTATAAGTAAAGAGACAACATCAAAGCAACACAAGATGAAGCTAAGCATGTTATAAATATTTTTCATGTTGAAAGTTTTAAAGAAAAACTTACAAAACCAAGGATTTTCAAGCTTTATTCTTTAGCCTTCAATCTTTTCTCTCAACTACTTTTGTGTTTGTTTTTATGTCTAATGAACTTATCAAACCCTAAAATGAAAAAAAAAACAATATATACCTACACTTTAAGCCCTTGACCGAATTTAGGTATAAGGAAAATATTTAGATATTTTTCAATTTGTTTCATTAAAGTTTTTTCAACTTGTTAACTTTATCATTACAACTTTAATGAATATTCAACAAGTCAACAAAAGCAAATCATGCCATTTCCAAAAATATCATAACTTAGGATATTTATATTTTTAATTAATTTAATTAATTAACAATTAAATAATTAAATAATTATTTAAATATAAATATATTAAATATATGTATTATATTTACATTAAATATCAAATACATATATATTTATGATATTAGTCAAATATCACAATTTGACAATTAATTAATGTGTATTTGATAAAATCTATCATTAAATGTAAATACACAAAAATTAGGAAATGACTATTAGGTCCATTCGCATGTATTTTTCGTTTAATATTTAAACGACTTATAAATAATCAGTATTATTCATAAAAGTTGCGCTAGTGCTCTATGAGTATATTTCAATAGTGAGACTCTCTAGATTCAGGCATATCCGTCACGAAATCCAATTTCATGTCCATAATTTACCCACCCGTAAATTATAATGACCACAGATAAACTCGCTGAATCATACAGGTCGAGGTCATGACAAATGTATAATTCCTCCGTCACAGGTATCCAAATATATCCCAGAGATATAAATGTAAACGTCAAATCTCTATAGGGACTATCCCGTCGACGTCTCTATTAGCAATCTCTAAAAGAACACTTAAAACTGACTTCTAAAGTGTACCACGTTCCCATGGTTTTTATCTGATTGCTAATCATAAATGGACTACCTATACTATGTACACAGAACTAACAGATCCTATCTCGACACACACAGGACACCCTGAGTATCTATCCACACCTAACGAACAGGCGGAGGTCTGATCTAAATAGATCAGTGACGTGACTGCCATCTAAGTATAGAAGATGTCTCATGTACCCTCAGTGGTATCTCAAGTCGAAGAATCACAAATGCTACTCAACCCGAGAAGATTCTTATTGACGTTGGTGTACCATCCATTAAGAATCTTCGGTGAGTCATTCAATGTTTATCCACTATAAACACCTACACGTCTATACGAGTCCCCAAGACTCATGGTTCATTGGAAACCATTGGAATCATATATTCCAGTATACGACATGTACCAGTCTCAACGGGTTTACTTTACTGACAAAGTAGTGTAAACCTTGACAAGAGTTGTCTAAGAATGACAATGTTATGATACAACTCAATGTCAGTTACGACGCTTTTGCAACAATATCATGACTAATCATCCTAAGGTCTATTACGTCTTTACCATATTAAAAGATATATTATATTACAGAAACTGCTTATTTTATTCAAAATAAAACGTTTTACAATAGTATTCTCAAAGAAATACAACCAGGAATTAGCGTTCTGAGCACCAACCCCAACGGTTTGAACATACATGGTTCGTCTCAAATGTAATGATTGAATTCACTGAAGAATTTCTTCCTTTGCTGATGTATCCATACTGTCGATAGATGATCTGCTACTTGATTCTCTGCCTCATTCCTATCTCAGATCGCCAAATCAAATTCTTACAGTAGAAGCACCCAACAGATTAGTCTTGGCTTGGCATCCTTCTTTGCTATTAGGTATTTGATGGCTGAGTGATATGTGTAGATTATCACTTTTGGACCTAGCAAATAAGATTGGAACTTGTCAAAGGCAAATATTATTACCAACAACTCTTTTTCAGTTGTTGTGTAGTTGAGTTGTGCCTCGTTCAAGGTCTTGCTGGCACAATAAATGGTATGAAAAATTTTCTCTTTACGTTGCCCCAAGACTACACCTACTGTAAAATCACTTGCGTCGCACATGAATTCAAAGGGAATTGTCCAATCTGGTGCTACTATAATGAGGGCTGATATCAATTTCTACTTTAGGATCCCAAATGCTTGGTGCCATTCCTCGGTGAAATGGAAGGGCACATCTTTCTCCAATAGATTGCACAATGAATCTTATGTATAACCCTGCATGCCCAAGAAAACTTCAAATCCTTTTGACGAATGATGTTGGAGGTAGTTTCTTGATTGT
Source organism: Zanthoxylum bungeanum (assembly GCA_019454045.1). NCBI lineage: Eukaryota > Viridiplantae > Streptophyta > Magnoliopsida > Sapindales > Rutaceae > Zanthoxylum > Zanthoxylum bungeanum. The sequence continues at coordinate 36,197 of SKCR01024365.1, read as the reverse complement.
TTCAGTCTTTGCTCTATCTACCTCAATACCCTTTTGCGAAATCTGATGTCCCAAAACAATACGTTCATGTACCATGAAGTGACATTTCTCCTAATGTAGTACTAGATTAGTCTATTCACATCTTTTTGGCACCCTTCCTAAATTTCGTAAATAGTGGTCGAAATAATCCCTGAACACTGAGAAATCATCCATGAAGACTTCCATGCTTTGTTCTATCATGTCTGAAAAGATGGCCATCATGCATCTTTAAAAGGTGGCATGGGCATTACAAAGACCAAATGGCATCCTGCGGAATGCGAAGGTATCATACGAGCACGTGAATATGGTTTTCTCTTGATCTTCTAGAGTGATGACAATCTGATTATATCCCGAATACCCATCTAGAAAGCAGTAGTAATCATATCCCATCAGTCTATCTAGCATATAATCAATGAATGGTAGTGGGAAATGATCTTTCCGTGTTTCTTTATTCAACTTCCTGTAATTCATACATACTCTCCAACCCATTACGGTTCTTATGGGAATCATCTCATTTTTCTCATTGGTAAGCACAATCATTCCTCTATTCTTAGACACACACTGTATTGGACTTACTCAAAAGCTGTCAAAGATGAGGTAGACGATGCCTACATCCAACCACTTTATGAGAGAGAGAGATGAGTGGAAGACTGCATTTAAGACTAAGTATGGCTTGTATGAATGGTTAGTGTTGGTTTAAATCTAGGTCCCAAGATCATACAAGCAATGAAAACAATGCGTGAATACATCAACGGAGGTAGCGGAATACTCACATCGATCGGTTGAGTCGATTTGAAGACGATTGAAGCCCAAAAACTCACTGTTTTGGCGCATGAACTGCAGCAGTCCACTGTCCACGAATTTCAGATTTGAGCTGAGAAAACGGAGCTCCAAGCCTCGTCCGACGGATCCCGGCTCATGGTGTGCTAGCACTTGCGGTTATCACCTTTGCAAGACTCGTAGTGTGCTAGCACTTGCGGTTATCACCATGAAAAACGCAACTCTTGCTTCCCTAGTTCACGCCATTTATGGCTCCAAACCAGTGAGCTTCTAAGCAAATGGGCGTGAGAGAAGAGAGCAAAATGAGAGAGAAGAAAATGTGTTAAGTTAAGTTGAAAGTGTAAAAACATTACCTTATATATTTTCCAAAATATATTAAGGATATACACAATTTTGGCTTTCAAAAAGTCAATGATATTAACTTTCCAACAACTATAACTATTCCAACAACTTACATCACTCAAAGTGTCACAAGATGTCTTTTCAATCAATCAATCAATCACATCAATCAATCACATCACTCAAAGTGACATTTGATTTTACGCTTGATGTGACGAATGATTTGACGCTTGATGCGACTTGCGACGCCGCACTCGAATTCGAAATACGAATGCGCTCGCAATCACACTCGGGCTCGGGTTCGCTAATTCCAAATTAACGATTTTTCCGTCGCGTCGTAATTAGATGATTACGCCTAGCGAATTCACTATTCACGTCGCTAACGAATTAATTATAAATTAATTCGTTCGCCCGAATTAAAATCTAATTTTAATTCCGCATCGAAATCTAATTTCGTTTAATATATCGAATATATTAATTTAATCGATTAATTCCAAATTAATCGTTATCTCTCTCTAGACGATATTTTATCCTAGATAAAATATCTCCGTAATTAATCCTAGATTAATTTTCTCTCTCTTCTATATAATCCCAGATTATTTAAGAGTGCGAGTTGTGCGTCATCGGTGGATTATCGGGAAGCGACCCATGAGATCTCCGGATAAGTTGGCAGTAAATACGGTCGTCGGAGTATCCGAATCACGTACGTACCAAGTACTACGTTCTACCAATTTACGAGACAAGGTCGACTCCTAGCAAAGCACCAAGTCTACCCAATTCTCCGGACATATCCATCTAAGAATATTAAGATCTGTATCAAGCGTAGTATACGATTGTATTGTGTATATCGGCCCAGTATCGGATAGTCACGTGCTAGGCCTGGGGCTGGATAAGTGTCTGCCCCGTACGAAGCACATGTCGGATGTCTGGTAACTAGTCTCTATAATCGGATATACATGACCTTGTCATAATATCCCGATGGCCGCGCTGTAGGCATTGCATTTTTGCATACCAGCCCAATGATGAGCCTCGAATGGAGGCACTACTTTTTTAGTTGCGGAAGTTGCGGAAAGCGGTCGCCGGAAGGGCAAAGTCAAGATTTGACTTTTTTTGATGGATTTTATTCGTTTGTTTTGCTTCGGGTTCGTCGTCGCCTTTTCCTTTTCAGAATTATCCCTCGCTCGGAACCTTTTCCTCGCTCTTTCTCTCACATATTCTCTCTCTATAATAATTTCCCCACAAATAACCCATTTTCGGCTATCACCTATTTTTATCCACCCAATTCCCATTTCTTTTTATTTTTATTTCAATAACCCACCATCAAACAAATCATACCCCTCCATTCAATGTACCCCTCCCACGTGAAAGCCGTATGCCACCCACCTTTCTTTTCTTTTTTTATTCTTTTATTTAACAACAACAACTAACAACCAAAGACAAACCCCACTCATGCAGAAGCCCCATGCCCTTTCACGTGAAACCAACTCATTTGCCCCCTTTTCACAAAACACCATAACCATTATTCATATGCCCCGCGTGCCATTATCAAGACAAACCCATTCCAACCCATGCACCTTCCTTTTAACTCCAAACACTAACAAACAAAGTCCCCCCACGGCATAGCCCCAAGAACCCTTTTAACTCATCACCAACACTAAGACACGAGGAATCTCACCATCCTTTCATCACGCCTAACCCTAGCACACACAGCACATCAACAGCCACCATAGCCACACTACGCTCTCACGCCCCCCTTTCATCAACATGAATCACGTCTAACTCACTGCACACGTGAACAAGGGACCATCCTCATCAACTCATCTTGACAGATCAACCCTTCTTCTTGGCAGCCCCTCTCACCACAAAAACACATAGCTCGGCCACCACCTGGACAGCAAGAACACTCACGGCTAGGCCACACCTGGAGCTCTTGAGCTCTCGGCTCTAACAGCCCCTGGCCGGTTGAACTTCATGGCCATGAACTGATCGACCCATCATCTATCATCATCACTCTTCAATCACACTTCCCCGAGAAGAAAATAATCCTTGATCAACATCCTGAACTCTCGGCTAAACCACGATCAGCTTCATCAACTCTCATCATCGAGATCAAACCATCAGCGAGCCATCAAACTGCGGCATCAAGGGCAAACTCATCCCAATTCACCTTCACTATCAACACTTCATTGATCACCTCTTCACGTGAAGCACAACCCCCATCCACGTAAACCTTCTCTCATCCTTCATTAACCCAACAACAGCCCATGCCTTCATTCAACAAATGCACAAGCTCACGCCTAACTGTCCCTAACCTCACGGCCAAACAGAAACCATTCAAAGCACACTGCTCACGCCACAGCCACTACCCCTCCATTAGCCGTAACAAAGAAACCACACAAACACCAGAACCCTCTTCAAGAACAGCCCACCATAGAGACACATTCTGCCGATGATAAACTGATCGACCAAAGCAGCAAACTGCCCCCATGCATGTGCCATGCACACGTGAAACAACCCTCCATGCACGTGAAACCATAACATTAAAACAACCCCATAACACGCCACAAACACAGCCTGCATACTGTCCTCAAACCGTGTGTAATACAGCCCAAAACCGTAACCAAAACGAGCCAAGAATGACCCAAGAGAGAGAATGAGAATTTGAGTTGAAAAACGGAGAGAAACAGAGCGAGTAAAAATGCAGAAAAATGACGAGTGAAAATAACGAGTGAAACGGCAGAAACGGCGAGTTGAAACAGTGAGAAAATGGAAAAAATGGTAAACTGTAACCGCGGGTGAAAACAGTGAAAACAGTGAAAACAGCAAAAACGGTGAACCCGGAAAACACAGCGGAAACAACGGATCAGTGAGAATAGTGGGATGATAACCCTTCCGGTACCGTGGAACGCACTCCCGGACAGCGACTAAAAGGTAAGACCTGAGGGCACCTATCTTATTTATCATCATTTATTTCTTAGTTAATTTGTTATTTTTATTCGCATGAAATAATGAATTAGAAAGCATGTGTTTAGCTTGAATAGTTAGTTTGGCATGTTGTTTGGAGTTTATTCGCATGAAATAATGACTTAGTATGTGATGTGATTTCGGATGAATGGAATATGTGTTTTCTCTTGCGGTATATCGGATGGAAACTCGGACGTAAATTCTGTAGCCGATTCCGAATGGACGGTAGTGCGGTCTGCACTCGGGATACAACGCCACGTACCACTTAAGATACACATATCTCGTCTCATCCGAATTTGTATTTGAGCATGTTATAGCCTTTAGGTTATTCGTTTATTATTTAAAGCATGATTTAGTTTAGTTTGTTATTTATTTGTTAAAGCATGTTTAGGTTGTCCTTTATGCATGTTATTAGTTTATGATATGTTTGGGTAATGATTTATGCATGTTAATGTAATGATTCAATGTACTCGTTGTGTTATATTGCGTGGAATTATTTGGATGAAAGCATGTTAGATCTAAGTACCCTTGAGCATGCATGCTAAGTAGACTTGGTTAATATTACACAAATCACAAGCATTACAAGATATCATAAAGTAAGAGACCATTCTGAACCCAACGGTTTGAGGTCTTCTCCTGCGAGGAGTGAGTGCGGCCTTAAATCTTTGTCCCGGTTCACACCGGGTGGCGACTCCATGTTATTTCATACTTCTCAGCTAGGCCGCGAGCCTAGGACGGCGTCGCCCAGCTCCTGTTGTCTACAGTCTGGCGACTCCACTGGGGATATAGAATTGGCTCCGAAATGATATCTTGTAATGTTTGTGATTTGTGTTTTAATTAATCATGACTACTGTGTTTATGCCTGTGTTTTAGACTGTTGTCATTTGTGTTTATGTTTGTGTTTTGGACTGTTGTCATTTGGATTTATTTGGACTCTTTGTTAAAAGATATGAACTCGTTTTCGTTTAAATCGGGACAAGTTCATGTCCTTTTGACAATTAGGTCAAAATTTCTGAAATGTCGAGGGGCCAGTTTGTTTTATGTTTGTGTTTTGGACTGTTGTCATTTGGATTTATTTGGACTCTTTTTTAAAAGATATGAACTCGTTTTCGTTTAAATCGGGACAAGTTCATGTCCTTTTGACAATTAGGTCAAAATTTCTGAAAGGCCGATGGGCCAGTTTGTTTTATGTTTGTGTTTTGGACCGTTGTCATTTGGATTTAGTTGGACTATTTGTTAAAAAGTTATGAACTCGTTGTCGTTTAAACCAGGACAAGTTCATGTCCTTTTGACAATTAGGCCGAAATTTCTGAAATGCCGATGGGCCAGTTTGTGTTTGGGCCTTTTATCATTTAGAGTTATTTAGTCATGTTATCGCAAAAGTGTAAACCTGTTAGGTCTTTTCAAACTGGAACAAGTTTGCACCGCGCAATGATGTGATTGAATACTTTAAAATGATAACGGGCCAATTAGCGTAGATTCTTTTATGAGTTTATTTGCATTGCACACATGTCATGCATACATGCATCATGTTAACCCTTTGTGTCTTAAAAGCCATTATAGACTCCTGTTGGGTTGGAAAAGAATGAAGATTTGTCAAAGAACCGTCAGCCAGTATGAGTAAGTCAACTAACGGGGAATCCCGCATAGATCGATTGGAAGCCAGAAAAGCCGAATTGCTGAGCAGTGGCGAGTTTTGAATAATTATGTGACCAGTTTGACCGTGCCCTATACAGCCAGTAACAGAGACCTGTGCAACCAGAATGAAAAGATCATTGGGAAACCTTCAAAGACCGAGTCTACTTCCTCAGAGATTGCCCCTATCAGAAACAGACAATTCTCTAGTTTGGGTAAACCGTTATCAAAAGATGTTTGAAAAATTGAAGATGCAATGAGAATAAGAGTTAAAGGGATAATTGTTGTTCTACCTCAGAAGTCTGGCACGGACAATCTTTGACTTTAGATTTCATCACTTGTCGGAAAAAATCAGATGACAAACACATTGGTGACACTAGCTGCGGCTTGAGAAAATCCAGAGAAATTGGTGATGGGACCACTTGTGCTGACAACTGCAAGTAAGCCGGTATATGAGACATGAGAGATATCAGATGTGGGAGCCGATGACAGAAGGCCTTGGTATCACGATGTTCAGAGGTATCTGGGACACGGAGAATTCTTAGCGAAATAAGCAGAAAAGACAGAAGATTGGGAAACAAGGCAATGAGACTACCAGATTTGGGAAATGAGGAATTCACCAAGTCGGTCGACGTAAGCAGATTGAAGCTGCACTTTGCTGGAAAAAGAACTGAGCGGTCACCAAGGGAACAGGCAGAAGACCTAACCCCGGGATAGGAAATACATACATGCATACACGTAACTTGCATTCTTGTTTTGTGTTTTGTTTTCACAGATTTCAAACATATGGGAACCATCAAGGGGCGACGAGAGACATGTGGCGCCGATGAGCACAATGAAGATCCAAGCCATCAAAAAAGGGAGTATCTCTACCCTTGCATACTTACATGCACACGTATTTATTCTGTTGTTTTGTATTTGCAGGTTTAAAGAAAAAAAGAGAAAGAAGAGAAAGCAGTGGGAATCAGAAAATTGAAAAGCGGCGCGGTGAAGCCACATTGACAGAAGAATTTCGGTCATGTCTGGCTGGAGACGATGAAGTTAATACTGAAAGGGAGGCAACCTATGCAAGTTGCTGTGATTCCTATTTCATGTTCTTGTAAAATCTCTAATTTTGTGTTATTTTTGCAGGTAAAAGCAAAGGCGGAGCAAGTTAAGACAGATGGATTGGTGCTTGGCAATCACAAGAATGGGAGATAATTCATTAATGGTGGCAGAAATCTATAACTGTTTGGACCATTCACGACATGTTGAAGTGGAAGAGATCCACAACATTTTGACATTTTAGAACTTCCTTTGGTATTTTCTGTTATTTTCGTTGAAAGAATCCACAGCTTTTTGACGTATCATGATCTCCTTTGTTATTTTCTGTTATTTTCCTGGAACGAATCCACAACTTTTTGACATCTCACGATTTCTCTTGTTGTTTTTGCAGACATGATCCGATGGCCTTTCTTGACTTCTGATGACTTCTTTTGTGATTTACCTAACCGTCATTCAGTGGAATATATTATTGCAATTATTATTCACCTCTTTTGCAGGTCCTATAAATTCAGCTCGACATTGCTCTCCTCAACACGATCAGACATATATCCAAAGTAAAAAAGAAAAAATGGAAGCAACCTCACAGCAACGATTCAAGAAAATTTGTGTCTTCTGTGGATCTAACCCTGGTAACATACCTAAATTCTTGGAAGCTGCTAAGGAATTGGGGCGAGTCATGGCTGCGAAAAACATGCACTTGGTATATGGCGGTGGCAATCTGGGAATGATGGGAGCTGTTTCAAAAGCCGTTCAAGATGGTGGTGGTCATGTTTTGGGAATCATCCCGAGACCTTTGGCAGATGAACAGTTAATCGGGCCAACAAATGGAGATGAGCGCATTGTATCAGGTATGTCTGAACGACTCCATGAAATGATTAATATTGCAGATGCATTCATTGCATTACCAGGTGGACTTGGCACATTCGAAGAAATATTTACAGTGGCGTCATGGGCACACCTAAATGTTCACCGGAAACCCATCGGGTTGCTTAATATTGAGCACTTCTTCGATTTCCTGTTTGTGTTTCTTGCGGAAGCCAAGAGACATGAATTTGTGACCAAATCTGTGGAAGACATTTTCCTGACGGCAACAAATGCCGAAGAGTTGATTGACCAGATCCTGGCTTTTGAGCCGAAGCTTGACCCTATCATCTCCAAATTGGACTGGACTGATAGTGATCGTGGCAAGAAGCGCAAATTGGACATTGATCTGAATCAGTGATGTGCCATGCTGACTAAGTATTCCAAGGCCTATTTGAAAGTTTGTGTTTTAATTGAAAAGTTTGTATTTTATTTTGATTGTTGAAAAAAAAAAATGAAAAAAAAAATGAAAAAGAAAGAAAAAAAAAAAAGAGAAAAAGAAAGAAAAAAAAAAAAAAAAAAAAAAGAAAAAAAGAAAAAAAAATGAAATGAAAAAAAATATGAGTGAGAAAAGTCTTTGATAGACAGACGTATGTCCGGTGATGACATTGCATGCTGTAGGGAGAGACCCTAGAAACAAAAAGTGCGAGACGCGCTCTCATCCGGTACCCTGAATGGATTAATCTTAGATTAGACTCACGAGCACTTGGTTACAGGATCTTAGCAGTGGAAGCTGAGTGGTTAGCTAGGTGACTAGTTAATGAGATGATGTATCGGTGAATGACCGTTTGCCTGAATGTCCACACTTGTTTACCGATGCTATGATATATGATATGGTTGGAAATAAAAAAAAATGTGTCTCTGAGAAAAAAAATATAGACAATCTATAACCGATAAGCGTGAAGCTACCCATGGGTGAGTATTAGGACCACCATGAGGAGAAATGCTACCTTAAAGGGTAGGTGTGTCAGAAAAAGAAAAGAGAAAAAAAAAAAGAAAGAAAAAAAAAAAAAAAAAGAAAGAGACAAAAAAAAAAAAGATGAAAACCATATCATGTTGAATATGCTGAAGTAATCACAGAATGTGATTAAGACATCCAGGTTGGTTAGACCCACTGGTTCGATTCTCTGAAACGAAATCACCAAGTTAGTTTACTTAAGGACTAAGCTGCGAAAGAGCCTTGGCACACACACACATAGAGTCTAGCTCAGATCACCCATTCAGATGATTGGACTTGAGTATGTCGAGTACTTCGAAGGTTCTTCGGTTTCGACGCGAAAGCATTCATTGAGGACAAAAATATATCCATTTATCAAAGATTATCTCGTGAGAGGTGGTGTAATGTGTGAGGTAGAATATCATATCAGCTCGAGGGGCGAAGCCCCACATCAATATCAGCTTGAGGGGCGAAGCCCTACATCAGTATCAGTTTGGGCGAGGCCCATATCAGTATCAGTTTTGGCGAGGCCCATATCAGTATCAGTTTGGGCGAGGCCCATATCAGTACTAGTTTGAAGGCGATGCCTATCTCAACCTGAGGGTAAGACCCACATCAGTTCAGTATCAGTTCTGCCGGGTATGGCAATCTGGGGGCGAGGCCCATATTAGCATCTGTAGCAGTCTTGCTAGATACGACAATCTGGGGGCGAGGCCCACATCATCAGCAGCATCATTACCAAGTATGGCAATATGGGGGCGAGACCCACATCACTATCAGTCTTTACCAGGGTCGAGGCCCACATCAGCATCAGTCAGGGGGCGAGGCCCATAGCAGTCTGAGGGCGAGGCCCATATCAGTTTGAGGGCGAGGCCCAGTTCATTATCAGTTTGAGGGCGATGCCCATATCAGTTGAGGGCGAGGCCCATATCAGTTTGGGGGCGAGGCCCACATCACTATTAGTCTTTGCCAGGGTCGAGGCCCACATCAGCATCAGTCAGGGGGCGAGGCCCATAGCATTCTGAGGGCGAGGCCCATATCAGTTTGAGGGCGAGGCCCAGTTCAGTATCAGTTCGAGGGCGATACCCATATCAGTTGAGGGCGAGGCCCATATCAGTTTGGGGTCGAGGCCTACATCATATCAGCATCAGCATCAGTTTCGGGGATGAGTCCCAAGGTCGAGGCCCACATCATTTCAGGATCAGTATCAGCCGGGTATGGCATTATAAGGGCGGGGCCCACATCAGCTCAGATCAGTTTCTGCCGGGAATGGCATTCAGGGGGGGAGGCCCACATTATTTCAGTATTAGTTCAGCCAGGTACGGCACTCCGGGTATGGAGATATCTAATCAGTCAGCCAGGTACGGCACTCCGGGTATGGAGACATCAGATTATTCTGCCGGGTATGGCACTCCGGGTATGAAGATATCAGATTAGTCAGCCAGGTACGGCACTCCAGGTATGGAGACATCAGTTTCAGCTTCTGCCAAGAATGGCATTTTGGGGGTGAAGCCCATAGTACGATCAGGTCAGTTTCTGCCAAGAATGGCATTCTGGGGGCGAGGCCCTTATTACATCAGATCATTACGGTCCGGGAATGGACAGCTCGAGAATGAGCACGCCGAGAATGGCACGCCGAGAATGGCACGCCGAGAATGGCACTCGGGAATGGAGATCGATTCGGGAATGGACCACAACGATGACAGTTCGGGAATGGACTTCATCACATCATATCACAACAACACTCCGGGAATGGAGATCGGTTCGGGAATGTACCAGAGGTCGAAGCACCTCAACAGCATCAACTCACCACAACACGGCGAGTCAAGTGGCAGCTGGCGAGCCAGGTAAGTAAAAATGCATTGCACGTACTTTGATAGAATTGTCATTGTCACACACTGCATCATATTTTGGGGATGCGTCCCCGGGTTGAGGCCCAATTTGTCAGCGGTATTGGGATGCGTCCCAGGGTCGAGGCCCTCGTTGTCGGTTGCAGTTATTGGGATGCGTCCCAGGGTCGTGGACCCACTGCATCATATTTTGGGGATGCGTCCCCGGGCTGAGGCCCAATTTGTCAGCGGTATTGGGATGCGTCCCAGGGTCGAGGCCCCCGTTGTCGGTTGCAGTTATTGGGATGCGTCCCAGGGTCGTGGACCCACTGCATCATAATTTGGGGATGCGTCCCCGGGCTGAGGCCCAATTTGTCAGCGGTATTGGGATGCGTCCCAGGGTCGAGGCCCCCGTTGTCAGTTGCAGTAATTGGGATGCGTCCCAGGGTCGAGGGCCCACTGCATCATCATCACAGTTCACATTCGGTGGTTCGGGAACAAAGCCCAGAGGTCGAGGCACCTCGCCATCATATCAATTCAGTTCGAAGCAACAGGTGAGTCAGGTGGCAGCTGGCGAGCCAGGTAAGTAAAAATGCATTGCACGAACTTTGATAGGATTGTCACTGGCACACACTGAACAAATCCCATCAAAGTGGGGGCGACTGTAGGCATTGCATTTTTGCATACCAGCCCAATGATGAGCCTCGAATGGAGGCACTACTTTTTTAGTTGCGGAAGTTGCGGAAAGCGGTCGCCGGAAGGGCAAAGTCAAGATTTGACTTTTTTTGATGGATTTTATTCGTTTGTTTTGCTTCGGGTTCGTCGTCGCCTTTTCCTTTTCAGAATTATCCCTCGCTCGGAACCTTTTCCTCGCTCTTTCTCTCACATATTCTCTCTCTATAATAATTTCCCCACAAATAACCCATTTTCGGCTATCACCTATTTTTATCCACCCAATTCCCATTTCTTTTTATTTTTATTTCAATAACCCACCATCAAACAAATCATACCCCTCCATTCAATGTACCCCTCCCACGTGAAAGCCGTATGCCACCCACCTTTCTTTTCTTTTTTTATTCTTTTATTTAACAACAACAACTAACAACCAAAGACAAACCCCACTCATGCAGAAGCCCCATGCCCTTTCACGTGAAACCAACTCATTTGCCCCCTTTTCACAAAACACCATAACCATTATTCATATGCCCCGCGTGCCATTATCAAGACAAACCCATTCCAACCCATGCACCTTCCTTTTAACTCCAAACACTAACAAACAAAGTCCCCCTCACGGCATAGCCCCAAGAACCCTTTTAACTCATCACCAACACTAAGACACGAGGAATCTCACCATCCTTTCATCACGCCTAACCCTAGCACACACAGCACATCAACAGCCACCATAGCCACACTACGCTCTCACGCCCCCCCTTTCATCAACATGAATCACGTCTAACTCACTGCACACGTGAACAAGGGACCATCCTCATCAACTCATCTTGACAGATCAACCCTTCTTCTTGGCAGCCCCTCTCACCACAAAAACACATAGCTCGGCCACCACCTGGACAGCAAGAACACTCACGGCTAGGCCACACCTGGAGCTCTTGAGCTCTCGGCTCCAACAGCCCCTGGCCGGTTGAACTTCATGGCCATGAACTGATCGACCCATCATCTATCATCATCACTCTTCAATCACACTTCCCCGAGAAGAAAATAATCCTTGATCAACATCCTGAACTCTCGGCTAAACCACGATCAGCTTCATCAACTCTCATCATCGAGATCAAACCATCAGCGAGCCATCAAACTGCGGCATCAAGGGCAAACTCATCCCAATTCACCTTCACTATCAACACTTCATTGATCACCTCTTCACGTGAAGCACAACCCCCATCCACGTAAACCTTCTCTCATCCTTCATTAACCCAACAACAGCCCCTGCCTTCATTCAACAAATGCACAAGCTCATGCCTAACTGTCCCTAACCTCACGGCCAAACAGAAACCATTCAAAGCACACTGCTCACGCCACAGCCACTACCCCTCCATTAGCCGTAACAAAGAAACCACACAAACACCAGAACCCTCTTCAAGAACAGCCCACCAAAGAGACACATTCTGCCGATGATAAACTGATCGACCAAAGCAGCAAACTGCCCCCATGCATGTGCCATGCACACGTGAAACAACCCTCCATGCACGTGAAACCATAACAATAAAACAACCCCCTAACACGCCACAAACACAGCCTGCATACTGTCCTCAAACCGTGTGTAATACAGCCCAAAACCGTAACCAAAACGAGCCAAGAATGACCCAAGAGAGAGAATGAGAATTTGAGTTGAAAAACGGAGAAAACAGCGAGTAAAAATGCAGAAAAATGACGAGTGAAAATAACGAGTGAAACGGCAGAAACGGCGAGTTGAAACAGTGAGAAAATGGAAAAAATGGTAAACTGTAACCGCGGGTGAAAACAGTGAAAACAGTGTGAAAACAGCAAAAATGGTGAACCCGGACAAAACAGCGGAAACAACGGATCAGTGAGAATAGTGGGATGATAACCCTTCCGGTACCGTGGAACGCACTCCCGGACAGCGACTAAAAGGTAAGACCTGAGGGCACCTATCTTATTTATCATCATTTATTTCTTAGTTAATTTGTTATTTTTATTCGCATGAAATAATGAATTAGAAAGCATGTGTTTAGCTTGAATAGTTAGTTTGGCATGTTGTTTGGAGTTTATTCGCATGAAATAATGACTTAGTATGTGATGTGATTTCGGATGAATGGAATATGTGTTTTCTCTTGCGGTATATCGGATGGAAACTCGAACGTAAATTCTGTAGCCGATTCCGAATGGACGGTAGTGCGGTCTGCACTCGGGATACAACGCCACGTACCACTTAAGATACACATATCTCGTCTCATCCGAATTTGTATTTGAGCATGTTATAGCCTTTAGGTTATTCGTTTATTATTTAAAGCATGATTTAGTTTAGTTTGTTATTTATTTGTTAAAGCATGTTTAGGTTGTCCTTATGCATGTTATTAGTTTATGATATGTTTGGGTAATGATTTATGCATGTTAATGTAATGATTCAATGTACTCGTTGTGTTATATTGCGTGGAATTATTTGGATGAAAGCATGTTAGATCTAAGTACCCTTGAGCATGCATGCTAAGTAGACTTGGTTAATATTACACAAATCACAAGCATTACAAGATATCATAAAGTAAGAGACCATTCCGAACCCAACGGTTTGAGGTCTTCTCCTGCGAGGAGTGAGTGCGGCCTTAAATCTTTGTCCGGTTCACACCGGGTGGCGACTCCATGTTATTTCATACTTCTCAGCTAGGCCGCGAGCCTAGGACGGCGTCGCCCAGCTCCTGTTGTCTACACGCGCAGCACTTAAGAGCACTAATACCGTATCCTGCGTGACATCATCTCCACTATGACTGGAGTGATACTTCCGTCTTGACATCACATCCAATACACTACGATTCTCAATATACCCGGCATTGGCGTACACAGAACCGGTTAGAGTCCTAGACGACCTCAAATAAAGTATATCGATTGTCGTAAGCATTAGAGATGTAAGTCTCAGGTTAAGACTATACACACCTACCTTGATTTCGGCCTCCCATAGACACATAGTCATAATACCAATGGGATTCCGAGGGGTCTATCCAGAGCGAAGCTGTTTCCCGTACCATCGGTGAAACACGACCTCCTATCGCACTTGCATAAGTATCCAATACTTAAATATATGAGAACTATACCGTTGTGCCCTCACAACGCGCACAAGTGCAATACTAGAATGGGTGCAGTTCTCATGCAAGAAAAGCGGCCAATAGCCTATTTTAGTGAGAAGCTGAATGGAGCAGCTTTGAGGTACCCCACGTATGACAAAGAGTTATATGCGTTTGTGAGAGCACTTGAGACATGGCAGAACTACTTGTGGCCTAAAGAGTTCGTGATCCACACCGACCATGAATCATTAAAACACTTGAAGGGTCAAGGTAAGCTGAATAAGCGACACGCAAAATGGATGGAATTCGTTGAGTCATTTCCATATGTTATACGCTACAAGCAAGGTAAAGAAAACATAGTGGCCGATGCATTATCTCGCAGGTATGTTTTACTTACTTCAATGCATGCACGGATGTTGGGATTTGATTTGATTAAGGAATTATATGAGTTTGATTCTGATTTTGGTGAGATTTTTGCTACTTATGCAAAGTCATCTTTTAGAAAGTTTTACATTCATGACAGATTCTTATTTAAAGCGAACAGGTTGTGTGTTCCTGCTTGTAGTATGCGTGAGTTGCTTGTGAAGGAAACGCATGGGGGAGGTTTGATGGGGCATTTTGGGATTACTAAGACTTTAGCTATTTTACATGAGCACTTTTATTGGCCTAAAACGAAACGTGATGTTGAGCGTATTTGTGATAAGTGTCTAACATGTAAGCATGCTAAATCTAAATTAATGCCACATGGTTTGTATACTCATTTGCCTGTACCTAGTGAACTTTGGGTTGATATATCGATGGATTTTGTGTTAGGTTTGCCTAGGACAAAGAGGGGAAGAGATTCAATCTTTGTTGTAGTTGAGAGGTTTAGTAAAATGGCTCATTTCATTGCATGTCATAAAACCGATGATGCTACAAACATTGCAGATTTATTTTTCAGAGACATAGTGCGACTTCATGGTATACCTAGAAGTATTGTATCTGATAGAGATGTTAAGTTCCTTAGCCATTTTTGGAAGGTGTTGTGGGCTAAACTAGGCACCAAACTATTGTATTCTACCACATGTCATCCACAGACTGATGGACAAACAGAGGTAGTTAATAGGTTTTTATCTCATTTATTGCGCACTATAGTTGGCAAGAATTTGAAGAGTTGGGAAGATTGTTTGCCATTTATTGAGTTTGCATATAATCGTAGCATTCATTCTTCTACATCATTTTCACCTTTTGAAATTATTTATGGTTTTTAGCCACTAACTCCATTGGATTTTTTACCTTTGCATGTTGATGAGCATGTGGGGCTAGATGGAAAATGGAAAGCCGATTTGGTGAAGCACATAAATGAAAAAGCAAGAGAGCAAATACAACGAAAGAATGAGCAATATGCTTCTCATGCTAATAAGGGAAGAAATCGTATGGTATTTCAGCCTGGAGATTGGGTTTGGGTACGCATGCGCAAGGAGAGATTTCATGAACAACGTAAATCTAAGCTACAATCGAGAGGGGATGGTCCATTTCAAATTTTGGAATGGATTAATGACAATGCATACAAGCTGGATTTACAAGGTAAGTATAATGTGTCTGTTACATTTAATGTTTCAGACTTAACTCCTTTTGATGCAGGTACAGATTCGAGGACGAATCCTTTTCAAGAGGGAGATGATGACATGATCCAGGCCGAAAACAAACCAAAGGACGCATTACAAGTACCAGAAGGGCCAATTACGAGGCAGATGACCAAAAGACTCAGAGAAGCAATGGCGGGATTAGTTCAGAATTTTATGGCCGACTGCAACAAACAAATAGAGATGCATGTGGGCTTCGATGGAAAGGGCCCCCAAATCAGTTTAGAATAAAGCTTCATAGGCATTTGAAGACTTAAAGACTTGATATTTGTGTAATTTCATTTTTAGGGGCATTGTTGTCTTTATGCCTTTAGGGTTTCTTTTTGTAACACTATTTAAGCTTAATTTTTTCTTCATTTGAGGGTAATCAACGAAATTGTAAACTCAAAAGCTTAAAGCTTTGGCTATGGCCGAATTATTGTAAGGGAGGGATTCCCCTTTTCAAGTTTGAATCGACTTATCTAAGTTTGACACACTTAGTGGCGTCTCCATTGCTAGAAAAACACTACAAGGATTCATCTTAAAGGTTCTCAAGGGCAAGTTCTTTGTGGCATTGGAAGAGTTTTGTTCCTACAAAATAAAATTCGCGGTTCTTGGGGTTCTGTCCGTTGCTTGGGGTTTGGTTGGATTTCGAATCCAAGTGGGTTTCTTGTCAAAAAATTATCGATCTCACGAGGACTTATATCATATGTTACTAATTATTAAAACTAATACTCACAAATATCTAAGTGAAATGGAATTATGTTTGTTGGTTGAATTGATTTTAACTAAAGCAAATAAATAAAACTATGATAAAATTCCAAATGAAATCGATTAAGAGAGAACATTCAGAGTTGTGAATCCGCTCAGAATTATTCTAAAGATTAATTGGTATTCCTATACTCGTGTAACATATTGACTCGTTAACCTGTAATACTAAATATTCACAAGCCTCTTTCGGTGGTCAAGTGTAAATATTCAAAATAAATCAATTAACTATATTTCTATGTTAACTAAGAAATATCAAATTCATTAAGAACAAGTTCCAAATATGGCTACACCCGCCCGACAGGTATAATTCTATCTTGTAAAATAATCCCTAGCATGAGATCGTGTGATATTAAATCTAAGGCTAAACCTAAAATTCTTTTATCAAGTTCATCTAAGTTTACCACGTCAATCTTATTGGTGATCAAACAACAAGAAGCATTAAGATTAAAATTCAATAAACAAGCCAAAATATCACACAAGATATAGGGAAACTTAATTTATAAACTCATACATTCTAAGGTTAATCACAACCCTAGATTATAGATTTAGTTACAACACTTAGCTGGAATTACTAAATAAATAATCACAGTTAAACACAACATCATAAAAGAGAAAGAAAGAGTGAACTCTATTGAAGACGACTGCTTTCCTCTTCTTGACGTTGAATCCCGACGCTATGGTTTGCTCGTTGTGCCTTGCTCTCATTCAAGGATCACCTTGGCAGCTCTGAAGGCTTGGAACAAAGTTTCTTATATAAGGGTTGTGGTTCCTTCTTGAACACACTTCCTAAATAGTCTGAAAACGCGTGGGTGAGTTGCGACGCATCTGTCCCAGCTTCACGACGCGCGTGTCAGCTGCTGAGAAATTAGGTATGCCGAAGTCAACGTCACGACGCGAAGTATCTTGAGTTGCGAAGTGAAATATCTAGCATTGCGCCACGAATTGTTTAGCGTCGCAATGCGAAAGCTTTAGCTGATCAGCACCTTCTGCCTCAAATTCGTCGCGACGAGTGTTCCAGGGTCGCGGCATCAACAGGTATGTATCGCGACATCCACAGGTCTGAGTCGCGACGTGCAAGTGTTAGCAATTTGGTCCTCTCTTTCTCGTTTGAGTCACGACGCTCATTCTGACGTCGGGACGCGCTACTTAATTATCATTTTACCTCTATTTGCTCTGCAGTTTGCCGTTTTCATCCTAATTGCTTCCATTGGGTCTCAATATTATTTTTACCTGTAAAATGACTCAAAACATATCAAAACGCTCAAAAGACTCGAGATAGCATACAAAATATCATGCTAAAAGAGACGGTAAATATTAATATATTCACCGCTTATCAGTTTATACGACAAGTAAGAGCAATGTTTAGTGGCTTCCTTGTATAACTCTAATAACATGTTTAATAGTGTTTTTATATTGTTTAAAATGCTGTGAGAATGATAATTCATTTTAGCTGATAACTTTTTTTATCAAGATAATTTTTTGTTTTGAGATAGTAAAAGAAGTTTGAAGTATGAATCCGGTCACATCAAGATCAGAAAAGTAAATAATACAACATAGGTTAATTCAAATTCATAAAATTTCTCGAGATGTATGATACTATCTATTAAAAAAAAAAAAAAAAAACAACGACGACAACAATAATAATCTTCTATAATCAAATGATTATTTCATAATGTCAAAAAATATATACAACATGATTTAGTATTAATGAAATAGCGAAATCATATAGTATAAACTCTCCAGAAAATTTTCATTGAAGAAATTAGTTTCTATTATAAAGTAATAAGTGAAATTGCTATAAATAAATATTATCAAAAGATAATATCTGAGGGGATATAATAGACTCACGTATACACTTCTCAACTTCCTCTAGAGTCACCCCACAGACACACGCTTGGATCCTTCACCTCATACACGTCAAGCACTCTCACCACATGCACGCCTGTCATAGCTCCCTCGCTCCATCAGCAACAGCCCCGCCATAGCTCCCCACACACATCCATTAGAAATATCATAACATAACATTAATCACGCTATCATAAAAATGAGAAGTTTGGAAAATTAAATTTTGTGCATTTTCAATTTAATAATATATGAATTTATTATATATAATTATATGAATTATTATTAAATTGAAAAGTATTATTATTATTATTATTATTATTTTATTTTGTTTAGGCCACCAAAAAATTGTAATAATGTCAATGTACCTCATAACCTTTCGATTTTATACCAAAAAACCATTACAATATAGTAATTATATAAAAATACTCTCATTATTCACTTAATACCGTTAATGAAAAAGTGATTTATTGATACAAAACACAAACCAACAATGGTACAATATCATTATTAAAAATTCGTAGTGGTTACATATATTTATCCCCAACCAGAATTGTTCAGAGATAATTTCCCTTTTAAAAACTCATATGAACAAAAGTGAGTTTTTTGTTTATTCTTTTTTTGAGAAAAGAGTAGTGAAAGTTCTATTTAAAACAGCTGCAATCAAGTAAATGCATTTCTAGTCTTCTACAAAAACACTTTTGAGAGTACTTAAAATCATATTAAAAATATTTTTTAAAAATAAAAATATTTAAAATATCTTAATAATATGTTCAAAAAGTAGCACTTCTAAACTAACCCTTAGAATTTAAAAACAATAAGTATTCATATTGATATTATTGGCCATGTGGTGAGGGGTCTCTCTGCATAATTGTAGTAACCAGGCTGTGGCACTGGCACATGCATTATGCATAAATATAATATGTATTACTTACTCTCACCCATAATCTGGCCCACACTAAATGAAGTATTTGGGGTACTTAGCCTTTCTATTATATTGTCACTATCATAATGTACAATTTCATTAAACTCATAATAATCCATAAATATTTGCATCTCATATTCACTTTGTACACATTTCGGCTACATGTGTTCGGTTTTTTAACAAGGTGGCTTGTCAGATATCTGCTCACTCAGCATATGATTAAGAACAGCAGTCGGGAACCAAAGTTCCCGAAAGAGGACATGAACCTGTATTGCAACAAATCTGCTGCAGTGATCCCATATCACACGTCGGATAAGTATAATTATAGAAACGTATTTATATATGGGTCAAATAATTCTATCTATTGGATTAATTTCTTGATTTGTTATCTCTTCCTATGAAGGATAATTTATCGCTATTGATGCTAACAAATCGTCTTGTGTATATTATACATTCTTAGACGGCTTGATGATTCCTATACGATTCCCATATTGAAATCGGTCTAGTCCGGTTAACCGGACTCAAGACCGGTTTTCTGTTCTATCGTTCCAGTCCGATTTTCAAAATAGTGGTTTTTTTAGTGATGTTGGTGAAATTCTCTAACTCCTTCATATCCTCAAAAAGGAAAAATAAATAAAACCCTACGGTATCACAGTTTGCTTAAATATCATGAAAACTTGCCGTTGAGTGGATGAATTGAAAATCTCAATAATCTTGCAATCATTCCGCGTATCCTTGACCCGGATTTCTCGGTAAGATGAGATTATAGAGTTAAAATGGTCTTTATGGGACATTCTATTCGCATTGTTGACTTAGTCTTAAACGAAAACTTTCACAACCTCGAGGATTTTAAAATATGGGAATCCCCTCGATCAATCTGTCCAAACTTTCTCGTTTTTCGCATAATAACAAATCTTCTCTCGAGCTTTAGTACCAACCTTCTCGCGGTCGCTATTATCATCCCTGAGCACCTGTCTTTGTTAACCCAAACTTCTTGGTTTTTATGTGCCATGGCTATAGTTTTAGAGCTCAAGAGTTGTTGTTTTGAGGCAGCAGAGCGATAGTTATCGGTTAGGTGAACATAGTTTTGTATCTCTCTATAATTATGTAGTAGTAACTTATGTTTTTGATGAGGGGTGGACAAATGTCGGTTCAGTTCGATTTCAGAGTGAACTAAATCAAATCAAACCAAAAACAGATGATTCCAAACTTAGAAACCGATCGAAATCATTAATTGGTTCGATTCAGTCCAGTTTTAATCTTTTAGCCTAAGTTTTGATTTGGTTCGGTTCGATTTTCAGAAGAATTAACTCCGGTTTGGTTTAGTTTGGTCGGTTCGATTCACGATTTCACAAATTAATCGGTTCACGGGTACGGTTCATAACTCGAACCGAACCAAACCGAACCGATCGATTTAATTCAAATTCGAATAAAACATAAATAGAAAACTGAACCAAACCGATTTTTTCGGCTCGAGTCGATTTAGTCCAGTTCGGTTAAATGCGCACCCAACTTTTGATGTTTTTGTATATGGTTCTTATCAATTAGAATATATTAGTTGTCTTGTTAAACTTGAATTAAACATATTAGAAATTGAAGTGGTTCAGGAGTGCAAAATTTATTTTCTATTTTTATTTTGCATTTTTCCATTCTTCCTGATTGTGGTGAAGATGCTCCTTTGTTTGCTGTATAATGCTTATTTGAGAGTGAGAGGTATTCTAGCCTATTTTAGTGGAAGGACACGCTATTTGTTTATATCTATTAGTTACAGAGATATTTATACTTCTTTTTGTGTTTCTTCAAATATGGTTGGTTAAGATGGATGAGGGACATGTCCCTTGGATGATACCCTATAGGGACATGTCCTCCAATTGAGAAGCATGGAAGAGGTACAACCTTTTGGAGGGTTGCACCCCAACCCAAAGAGTGTCCTTAAGGCACCATTCCATGCCTTTATAAGGAAGGATCCATGTTCATTCTCAACATCTGAAAGAAATCCGAATTTTGTGAGTCACATTTTCATTGTTTTGTAAAAGAGAGTTCCACCATATTCCAAGTTCAAACACTTGTTAAGGAGTGCCCCCTTGAACAAGAAGAATCCAAGGAATCCTGGGAGAACGTTAGCCACATTGCATCCATAGAGCACCGTGACACATGCTAATAAGTTCTTAAGGACAGAGAATAATCTCGACTTGGACGTTGTTTATCAAGTTTTTCTGTTTTTCAAAGTTTTAGGGTTTTTCATGTTAGTGTAGATCTAGTTTGTGTTCTGTGTTTTGATTGTTTAAAACATGTTAATTTTATGTTTAATGACACTAAACCACCAACAATCTTAAGAACTTATTATTTTAGTGTTGTTAGATAGAAATTCGCATGCTTAGATAAGGAAATTTTCTGGAAAATATCCTCTGTGCGTGAAAAATACGTTAGGGCGTTCAAACGCCCGACAAACGCGAAGGCAAAAATCTGAAATTTCGTAAGAACGTTCGAACGCGTCTTCAAACGCAACTCGAATACAAGCCTCTTGCCTAAGAACGTTCGAACGCGTCTTCAAACGCAAATCGAACGCAAACACTCTGACTTATAACATTCGAACGCGTCATAAACACAACACGAACGTAAACTCTCTGGAATACTTCGTTCGAACGCGTTTCCGGACGCCACACGAATGTAAACTCTCTGGAATATTCCGTTCGAACGCATTCTCAAACGTTCCACAAACGTGAACTCGCTGGAACACTTCGTTCGAATGCGTTCTCGAATATAACATGAATGTGCACACACTGGACAGTCTTGTTCGAACGTAGATACGAACGCGACAATAACGAATTAGTCCTGGAATAGACTTAGATTAACTTAAGTAATCATAATATTAACTTAGTAAATCATACACTGAATCACAATAATCTTGGTAGTATAGATTTAAGTTATTATTAGGGTGTTCAATTGTCACAAGCATACACATAGTGATAAAGTTGAAAATTAATTGTGTGTTGCATACTTGGGTGAGAATTTAAAGTGTAATCATACATAAGTAATTCCATCCAATCTTGATTGACACATACACATATATCTACACATATCGAATATTGTATTGTAAAATTAAAAGTGTATTACTAAGTTTTGAATCGCTAAGAGATTCTATTGAGAAAGTGTTTAAAGATATTCTGTCAAAAATGCGATAAGAGCCTCAGTGGTCAGGGATTTAAGTGGTTACTCTGGACCCCTCTCGTCCTCTGTGAATATTCCTTTATTTATTTTTCATAAGAAACTTTAGTCGAAATTCAAGGACTTGTGTTTATTGGTACTACTGTCCAATAGAACAACGAGTGGATACTTGGTATATCACTTTGAACAAGATCATTTGTTGATCGTTGTGAAATTTATCTTTTGTAGACTTATTGACCCCTGTTGGTTTTCCAGTTACATATGGCTAGCGGAAACATCACAGTACCGGTCGCTCATGGAGAAAAGCCAGAAAATTTGGTGGGGCAAACTTTAAACAGTGACAGAGTAAAATATTGTTCTATCTGACAACTCTCCAGTTGGCTAACTTCCTCAAAGATCCTTCGGGTCCTGTGGAGGGTGATTCGGAAACAGCCAAGGAACTGCGAGAACAGACATGGTTGTCTGGCGACTTCCTATGCAAGAACTACCTTTTGGGTGGACTTGACAATACCCTGTACAATATGTACCAAGGCATGACTTCTGCGAAGATTCTCTGGGAATCCATCGAGAAGAAATATAAAATCGAGGATGCCGGGCAAAAGAAATTTATCGTGGGTAGGTTCCTGGACTACAAGATGGTAGATTCAAGAACAGTAATGTCTCAGTTGGGTGAACTGCAATTAATCATTCATGAAATACTAGATGAAGGAATGAAACTCTGTGAGACGTTTCAAGTTGCCACCATAATTGAAAAGTTGCCTCCATCATGGAAGGACTTCAAGAGCTATCTGAAACAAACAAAAAAACAGATGATCCTTGAAGACCTTGGAGTCCGACTGAGGATCGAAGAGGACAACATGAAGTCCGAGAATGCCAGCTACAAGACTATGGAGTCTAAGGCCAATATCGTCGAGGGTGTAAAGGGTAGCAATAAGAGAAAGAATAGTGGAGCTGATTCTTCCCAAGCTAACAAGAAGTTCAAGGGGAAGTGCTACAACCGTGGAAAGAGCGGTCACATGAAAAAGGACTACAGAAACAAAAAATCTCAAGACAATGGCAAGAAAAAGAAAAATGAGGCCCATGTCACTGAAGATGAGCAGCTGACTGATGAGGTCTCAGAGATGAACCTATAGCAGTGGTAACTGAAGCCAACTTGGTTGGGAATCCGAGAGAATGATGGGTAGACACTGGGGCTACTCGTCATATCTGTGCAGATAACAAGATGTTTTCCTCGTATCAGAAGGTCGATGGCGGTGATCATCTGAAAATGGGAAACTCATCTACCTCCAGAGTGGTTGGACAAGGCATAATGGTTCTGAAGATGACATCCGAAAAAGAGCTTACATTGAAGAATGTATTGCATGTTCCAAAAATTTGGAAGAATTTGGTCTCAGGCTCTCTCCTTAGCAAGGCTGGTTTTAAGCTTGTATTTGTTTCTGATAAATTTTTATTGACAAAAAATGATGTGTATGTAGGAAAATGATACCTCACTGAGGGCCTTTTCAAATTCAATATAATGACTGTCAATCGACACATTGATATTAATAAAGCTACAACTTCTGCTTATATTATTGAGTCACAAAATGTATGGCATGGGATGTTATGACATGTTAATTATGATACAATGCGTAAATTGATTAACATGACCTTATACCTAAGTTTGCAATTGATAGCCAACATAAGTGTGAGGCATGTGTTGAAGAAAAAATGCATAGACCATCATTTCATTCCATAGAATGAAGTTCTGAACCCTTGGAACTTGTACACACTGATGTGTGTGATATGAATATTGTGCAAACAAGAGACGGTAAAAAGTACTTTGTCACTTTTATCGATGATAACACAAGATTCTGTTATGTGTATTTTTGAGAGCAAAGATGAAGCTATTGAGAGCTTTGTACACTATAAGAACGAAGTTGAAAATCAACTTGGCAAGAAAATCAAGTGAATCAGGAGTGATAGATGTGGTGAATATGTGTCACCATTCGGTGAATATTGTTCCATTCATGGAATTATTCACGAAATCACTGCTTCTTATTCCTCAACAAAACGAGATTGTTGAGCACAAAAACCGAACGTTGAAGAAAATATGAACGCCATGTTGATAAGTTATGGTTTACCCCAGAACTTGTGGGGGAAGCTTTGCTTTCCGCGAACTACGTTCTAAACAAGCTTCCTCACAGAGATTGGACAAGATACCATATGAGTTTTGGAAAGGTCATGTACCTTCCTACAAATACCTTAAAGTGTGGGGGTGTCTTGCCAAAGTAATGGTTCCTAAACCTAAGAAGGTTAGAATATGACCCAAAACTGTTGACTGTATTTCCATTGGATATGCTCGCAACAGAGTAGTGCGTATCAATTCTTTGTCCACAAGTCTGAGATTCCTGACATCAATCCGAATATGATAATTGAGTCAAGGAATGCGATATTTTTTGAAGAGACGTTTCCTTATAAGGAAATACAAAGAATAGAGTCTCTCAAAATAACGATTGATACTGTCAAAGACAGTGATCATATTGAGAGAGTCAGATCAACGCGCAAATATTGAGATAATCGAACCTAGACGTAGCAAAATAGCTAGAACGTCTAAGTCGTTTGGTCTCGATTTTCTGACATACTTGTTAGAAAATGAGCCTCAAAGCTATAAAGAAGCAATTTCTTCGCCGGAGGCACCTTTGTGGAAATAGGCTATCAACAGTGAGATTGATTCCATCCTACAGAACCATACTTGGGAGTTAGTTGATCTTCCTCCAGGTTGTAAGCCACTGGGCTACAAATGGATATTCAAACGGAAGATGAAACCGGATGGATCAATAGATCAGTACAAGGCGAGGCTTGTCATAAAAGGTTATAGACAAAATGAAGGCCTTTATTACTTTGACACCTATTCACCAGTGACTCGTATCACGTCAATAAGAATGCTCATAGCCATAGCAGCTATATTTGGTCTTGAAATACATCAAATGGATGTAAAGACGACATTCTTGAATGGTGAATTGGATGAAGAGATTTACATGGAACAACCAGAAGGGTTTAATGTTCCTGGACAAGAACAGAAGGTGTGCAAACTTGTAAAATCCTTGTACGGATTAAAACAAGCACCTAAACAATGGCATGAGAAATTTGACAAAAAGATGTTGTCAAGTGGGTTCAAAACCAATGAGTGTGATAAGTGTGTGTACACCAAATCAACTCAAAAAAGATATGTCATTGTGTGTCTCTATGTAGACGATATGCTGATAATTGGTAGTAATCATGAAATGATTCAGTCTACCAAAAACGTGTTATCCAGCAGATTTGATATGAAAGATTTGGGAGTAGCTGATGTGATCCTAGGAATTAAGATTTCTAGGACATCAGACGAATATATATTATCTCAGACTCATTATATTGAGAAGATACTTGAGAAATATAAAAAAAAATGGATCTAAATGTGGCTAGAACCTCTGTAGACCTAACTCTTCATCTATCAAAGAATGCTGGCTCAAGCGTATCGCAATTAGAGTATTCGAGAATCATCGGAAGTCTGATGTATCTCACGAATCGCACACGACCTGATATTGCTCAAGCTGTGAATAGGCTTAGCAGATATACGAGCAATCGAGGATATAACCACTGGAAAGCCATAGTAAGAGTTTTGAGGTATCTGAGAGAAACTTCCAAATATGGGCTACATTACGAGAGATATCCTGATGTTCTAGAGGGATACAGCGATGCTAACTGGATATCTGATACAGTGGATTCCAAATCTACGAGTGGATTTGTTTTCATACTTGGTAGTGCAGCCGTGTCATGGAAATCCTCGAGGCAAACATGTATTGCCCAGTCTACTATGGAATCAGAGTTCATAGCGTTAGATAAAACAGCGGAAGAAGCAGAATGGCTTCGAAATTTCCTGGAGGATATTCCTAGTTGGCCCAAATCGGTGCCAGCGATAAGCATACATTGTGACAGCCAATCGGCTATTAGGAGAGCCCAAAATACAATGTATAATGGTAAGTCTCGACACATACATCAGAGACATAATACCATACGTCAACTGCCTCAAGTGGCATAATATCGATCGATTATGTTAAGTCGAAGGAAAACCTAGCGGATCCACTAACTAAAGGTTTACCTAGAGATCAAGTTGAGAAGTCATCGAGGGGAATGAGCTTGAAGCCTATAAATTAAGAATTGTCACTGTGGAAACCCAACCTAGCTGACTGGAGATCCCAAGATCTAGGTTCAAAAGGGACAACTGAAACTTTGTGCAATTCAAAACAAGCACTGAAGAGTTTTGTACTCTTTCCCATTCCGATAATGACGTCGAGTGCTGTATGTCAAGGTTAGGATAAGCTAAAGACTTTTAATGATCACTATATTAGGAGATGAGTCCTAATGGGGGTAAAGGCAGATTACCTCTTCATAGTAGATCATCTATTTCAAGTAAGAAGTGAAGCTGCTTCCATGGGATCTTACAGGATGATTTCCCTAAAGTGCTTGATGAATCCAGGACCGCTGTTCATGGCAGAAATGAACACAACCGTAGAATGGGAAATGGTCGAAGTAAAGCTCTGTGTTGGTGATTGTCTTGGTTTACATCAACGACAGAACAATTCAAGACTATGGGTCATTAGTTTGCCAAGTAAATTCGATTGTCATTCACTATGAAATGTTCAAGGTGAAAACTACCTATTTCGATGCAGCTTTAGTTCACAGAAACTCTCTCAAGTGTCTGCATGAATATTTGAAGAATTGTGGGGGATCGTTGTAAATTCTTCAAATATGGTTGGTTAAGATGGAGGAGGGACATGTCCCTTGGATGGTACCCTATAGGGACATGTCCTCCAATTGAGAAGCATGGAAGGGGTACAACCTTTTGGAGGGTTTCACCCCAACACAAAGGGTGTCCTTAAGGCACCCTTCCATGCCTTTATAAGGAAGGATCCATGTTCATTCTCAACATCTGAAAGAAATTCGAATTTTGTGAGTCACATTTTCATTGTTTTGTAAGAGAGAGTTCCACCACATTCAAAGTTCAAACACTTGTTAAGGAGTGCCCCATTGAACAAGAAGAATCCAAGGAATCCTGGGAGAACGTTAGCCACATTGCATTCGTAGGGCACCGTGACGGAGGCTAATAAGTTCTTAAGGACAGAGAATCATCTCGACTTGGACGTTGTTTATCAGGTTTTTCTATTTTTCAAAGTTTTAGGGTTTTTCATGTTAGTGTAGATCTAGTTTATGTTTTGTGTTTTGATTGTTTAAAGTATGTTAATTTTATGTTTAATGACATTAAACCACCAACACTTTTCACATATGCAAATATGAAATTCAAACTTATGTGACAAACCAATATACTGAAACAACCATTCTCACAGATGAATCAAAACACAATTAATTTTCTCAATATGCACTAAAATAATATTCTTAAAATCTTCCATGGATTGGGGAACAATATGCAAGCTAGCCAAAGCTTTTAATTCTTGAATATTTGATGTAAAGCTTACCCATCAAGCCACTGCAATCAGTAAGAGCAAAGGATTACAAACTGTTATCCTTGTCTTTTGGGAAATTATCAAAATTATACTATGGATCAACTTTTTTTAATCAAACTTGGGCAACTTTAAACATTGTTGCAAGATATGGGCATTCACCACATGTTAAGACACAAATACTGTTCAAATTTAACTTACTATTTTCCCCTCCTAAACCAAACTGTTTACTCATTTTTTTTCATTTGCAAATTGTTGAACTACTTCGGCGCGACGAATGATGGCTCAAGCGCGACAACATTAACTGAACTTTGTCTTCTTCTTCTTATTCTTCCGATTCTGATGAATTTTGGATCTGCTATTTGCGAGGATATAGCGATTTTCGATATTATAGGTGTGTAAACGATGCATTTATTAGTATTTAGTCATTTTATTACATAAAAAGATTGTGATTATTCCATTGTTGAGTGATTTGATAGTAAAATACAAAACATGAGTTAATTTTTATCTTCATTTGTGATAACTTGCAATTGTTGCCATATATGAAATACACATATTTGCCTTATGACAAGTCTGTCATATGTAGTTTGCAAGCAATTTAATGTTGTCGCAAAGATGAAAAATTACAATACATGCCTTGTCTCATGTAGCCATAAGCAATTAAACGTGTGGCAATTTATGAAACACTATTATAACAGTGTATTATATATGTAAGCGTGTAGTATAGACATAAGACAATGGTGACAACCGGCTCTAGATTTGCATAGGTGGCGAGCTTGTGAAGATGAAGAAGAAAACCCTGAGGCGAAAGACTAGAAATACACAATCTACAGATTTGTACATGGTATTCAAGTACGAGTAACTGTTACTATAATATGAACTGACTAAATATATTTAATATGGTATGATTAATAATAACTTGTTAATACTTAATTTAAAAAATTATGATAATTTGAATGAATATTTTGTAGATTCATACAAAGAAGAGAAATAAATTATCTACCTAGAAATTTAACTCATTGGTGTACATAATGTACGATATGAGATTGAAGCAAAAATACGTAACCAGATTCGGCCCAAACTCGACGATGTAACATGCGTCGAGACACACGATGCAACATAATCTCGACAAATTGAACCAAAGTGGTGCGTCACGACGCGCCGATGAATTGCAAGATGCGCGACGCGACGTGATTCCACGCGCGTTGCGACGCAAATGCGTAACCAGATTCGTCCCAAACTCGATTTTAAGCAGGAAACACCCCCCCACACCTCATATATAAACAACAACTCGTCCCAAAACCTAAGGAGAGTTTTCATAACCTAATTTTACAGCCACCAAAAGAGGCTTTAAAAAGAGAAGACAAAAACACATCAAAGGAGCATATCACAGGAACTCAACATGAAGAATCAAAGGACTGGCGATCTTAACAAAGTTTTTTCTTTCCTTTACTTCCTAATGTTTTGTTTATCATTGAATATTTATTTAGAGTTTCTGAGCATGTGTAGTAACTAAACCTCTAATCTGGGGTTGTGATGAAACCCGTATTTACGAACTTATAAATTGATTTTCTTATATTTTATGTAATGGTTTGGTTTATTTATTGAATCTTATATTTAATGCTTCTTGTTGTCTGATCACCAATAGGAATGTAGTGGTAAACTTAGATGAACTTGACAACGGAATTTTAGGTTTAGCCTTAGAATCAATAGCACACGATCTCATCTTACGGATTTCCCTTCAGGATAGAAATATACCTGTAGGCAGACCCGGCCAAGGTTCCGGTTCGGAACCGGAACCGAACCGGAACCTGACCGGTTCGGTTAGGGTTCTTACCCTGACCGAACAGGTTGGAACCGCTGGAACCGTTCGGTTCCAGCGGTTCCAACGGTTCCAACCGGAACCGTACGGTTCCGAATGGAACCGAAAGTAAAAAAAAAAAAAAAATTATTTTCTTGGAACCGTAAGGTTCCACAAGTAAATCTCAATTTTTTTAATTAATAATAATGACTTAATGAGGTTTAAAATTGCAATACTAAAACATGAATGTCCACATCCTTTTTATAACCAACTCTTGGTTATTGACTTCTTTATATAAGCGATGTGGGACACAATAGCCAAGTAACAAATATCCCACATCGCTTATATAAAGAAAGCACTAGCCAAGAGTTGGCTATAAAAAGGATTATATGTTAAAAGAATTTTATAAAAAAAAGATTTTATAAAAATGATGTGATAGTATGAAAAAACATTACGATTATAGAAATTTTTTATTTTTTAAAATTTATTATTAAAAAAAAAAAAAACCGGAAGGGAACCGTAAACCGAACCGGAACCGACCGGTTCGATTCCGGTTCGGTTTACGGTTCCGGTTCCACTTAAGTGTGGAACCGGAACCGAACCGGAATTAATTGGAACTTATTCTTAATGAGTTTGTGGTGATTTAGTTGACATAGAAATATAGTTAATTAATTTACTTTGGATATTCTAACTCGACCATCAAAAGAGGCTTGTTGATATCTTAGTGTTTCATGTTAATAAACCAATATATTACACAAATATAGGATAACCAATTCATCTTTAGAATAATACTGGGTGGATTCACAACCCTGGATGTTTTCTCTCTGTGATTATCTCTACAAATTTCTAATTTATATTTATTTGCATTAGCCTTAGTTCAAACTTAAATTAAAATCACATTTAATTTTAATTAGATACTCGTAGGTAATTAGTCTTAATAATTAGTAACGTAGGTGATAAGTGCTCATGGGATCGATAACTTTTTATACTACTTAAATGATATGTGCGCTTGCGTAACGTGTGAAAATCGCGATGAAGTTTTTGGCGCCGTTTCCGGGGACTTATTAATTTTAGGCCTAAGTACTTTACTAGTATCTAGTCGTTTTTTTATTTTTATTTTTATTTTTATCACTCTAGTTATAAGTAAGGTTCTCGAGCAATTACATGAAATGAAGTAGAAGCTGTGAAATCCTTCCGCTTGACCCAGAAATCGAAAGAACCATCCGATAGTTGAGAAGGGATAGGCGAGAAGAACAAGAGGCGCATCTCAACATGAACAATAGGGAACCTGAACCCTTGTAAGAAGCACCACCAATTCCCATTCGGGATAGGACAATCCATGTTGTTGACAGGTTCATCTCTTGCATTGTTTTGCCACCCCTGCCTGCAAACACATGCGATATCAAGACATGTATTTAGATGATTCGGCAGTCGGTGCAGTTTGGGGGTGGTGCATTCGAAGATCCAAACGCCCACATTAGTAGCTTCCTAGAAGTATGCGACACTTTTAATTATAACCAAGAAGTAGATGAAGCGATGCGCTTGGGCGCTTTTCCATACTCTTTTAGGGATAAAGCGAATGGATGGCTAAATTCACTACCAGTAGGGTCCATCATAACTCGGGCAGACTTGGCAATAAAATTCATGGCAAAGTACTTTCCCTCAGCTAGAACTGCAAAATTAAGAAATAACATCATATCATTCGTGCAGTATGACTCGGAAACTCTTTACGAGGCATGTGAGAGGTACATGGAGCTGCTACGGAAGTGCCCCCATCATGAGATTGCTAAATGACTGCAAGTATAAACTTTTACAATGGGCTCAGTGGGATGATGAAGTCCACAGTAGATGCAGCCGTAGAAGGTGCACTAATGGGAAAATGGGAACACTAAGCATGTGACTTACTATAAGAAATGGCTAACAATAATTCTTTGTGGCCAACAGATATGAATATGCCCCAATGAGTAGCAGACGTACATAAGGTCGGGCTCAATCCAGTTGTTAGTGCCAAACTCGACCAAATTTGCAAATGCCTAGAGGTCTTGGGTATGCAAGCTCTGAATAATGCTGGTGCCACGAGTACATAATATATGGGAGGACCGAATATGGAGCAACATAATCAATATGGCGAATCTTTCAACTGCGTGAACAACTTCAACAGGCCAGGCCATAACCTCTATTCGAACAGCTACAATCTTGGATGGAAAGATCATCCCAATTTTGGGTGGAAAAATAACTAAGGGGAATGACCACATGATAGATCATATGGCCCGCAGCAGAACAAAGAAGTTATTCAGGAGAGCAAGCCACCCATGGAAGAGCTACTAATGCAAGTAGTAAATCACAAAAAGCTTCTCACAGAGAAAATCGTGGAAAATGCCAAGAACACTACAAGATTAGAGGCATTAATACATAGCCAGGCCGGGTCTTTAAAGACACTGGAGAGTCAACTAGGACAATTCGCAAGTGGGCAAAACTACAGACCATTGGGTGCCCTCCCAAGTGATACAGAACCTAACATGAGGGGCCAGAATAATGAGTTATGTAAAGCTATCACACTGAAGAGTGGGACTGTCATTGACAAGGACATTGGGGTAGAGCAACCTAAAGATAAACAGGCAGAGCCAACTGAAGAAAAGAGGAGAGGGGAAGAAAAGCCTAAAGCGGCAAACCCAATAGAGTATCCACCTCCTTCATTCCCTCAGCATTTGCAGCAACACAAGCTAGATAAACAGTTTTCAAAATTCTTGGAGATCTTTAAGCAACTGCATATCAATATTCCTTTCGCCGAGGCCTTAGAGCAAATGCCCAGCTATATGAAGTTTTTGAAAGACATCTTGTCAAAGAAAAGGAAGCTGGGCGAGTTTGAAACTGTGGCCCTCACCGATGAATGTAGTGCAATCATACAGAAAAAGATGCCACATAAGCTGAAGAACCATAGTAGTTTTACCATACCATGTACCATTGGTAACCATTATTTTGGTAAATCTATGTGTGATTTGGGTGTGAGAATCAACTTAATGCCGCTGTCCATTTATCAGAAGTTAGATTTGGGAGAAGCGAGACCAACAACAGTTACACTACAGCTAGCAGGTAGATCTCTCACATACCCTCAAGGAAAAATAGAAGACGTGCTGGTAAAAGTGGACAAGTTCGTCTTTCCCACAGACTTCATAGTTTTATACATGGAGGAAGACAATGAAGTTCTTATCATCATCAGATGACCTTTCTTAGAAACAGGTAGAACGTTGATCGACGTACAAAAGGGTGAGCTGACTATGCGAGTACAAGATCGAGATATCTCTTTTCATGTCTCCAAAGCCATGTCATACCCATAAAATGATGAAGAATTCCACATGATAGATAGCATTGATGATGAAAGTCCAGAATGGGTCAACATGGATCACCGCTATGATAGATCTGAAATGAATCCATCACAAACATTTTGGGTAAATAAAAGAACCGATGAGTTGCATATGTATGCTGGAGAACCACCAGCACCTGTGAGAATTGATCTGTGGATGTAGACGTTTGTTGAACCATTGATAGATTTTGGGGGCAGTACATAGACAGAACACTGCCATAAAATGCTCTGTTCCTATCATCATGTGGGCAACAAAGGAGCGAGCATTGGGCGATAATATCTCGGTCAGATAAGCTTCCAAGTGAATCATCATGACCAATTGTGTGGTTACGTTTGACTGAAGACGTTAAATTTAGCGCTAGCGAGGAGGCAACGCACACAATTATTTTAAATTTCTTTATTTTATTTACTTTTTTATTTAATAATTTTTATTTTTATTTTTATTTTTATTTTTATTTTTATTTTTATTTTTATTTTTATTTTTATTTTTATTTTTATTTTTATTTTCATTTTTATTTTTTGTGTTACTTGTGTGTTTTATAATGTCGCATGTGTACTTATGCAGATACTGACACAACCCATCCAGTTTGCACAACCAGAGTTTGCCCAAAAATTGAACCAGAAGCTCGTCGCGCCGCTACCTGTGGCGTCGCGACTCGAGACCTAAAAGCGTCGCAGAATGGTACACCTCATGCATGGCAGTGTTGTTCCTCTCTCTTCTGCTTTAAGTTTATTTCACATTGAGGACAATGTAAATTTTAAGTTTGGGGGTGTATGCATATGTTGTGTTAGTCAATTCATGCTATAAAAGAAAATATTCTCGTGGTAGTGAGACATAGTTCACATGATGAGTTTGTTTATTGTATGATGATATCTTAGAAACGATAAGTGGTCAATGTATTTTTATCTGATACCTTGAGTAGGTGATCTAGGTTAGACTCGTATAAAATGCACAGTAGGTTTCTAGCAGTAAAAACCTAGGTGGTTGACAAAATGACTAGTTGGAGAAATTGATTTCTGATGAATGACCGTTTTCCTAGATGTCTATCACTGTCTAGCGAGTGTTATTATGTATGGTATGGTTGAAAAAAATTAAAATTTAAATGATATGTGGTAAGCACACACGTAACGCAAGCGCACGCATCGTTCTAATAGTATAAAAAATATCGATCCCACGAGGACTCCATTTCTACGGTTGTTATTAATTATTGATTCTATTTATTTACAGGTATCTAATTAGGGTGAGAAGAGAATGATTGTTGATTGGTGGTTGAATGTGGATTTGCTAAATAAATAAATAAATATAAAACAAAGAAAATTAATAATAAAGAAAATAAACATCTAGAGTTGTGATTCCACATAATATTATTCTAATGATGAATTGATTCTCTTATATATGTGTAAAAAATTATTTTGTTAATGTGGAACACGAAGATATGCAAAAACTTCTTTCGATTGTCAGATGCAATCACCCAAAGTAACCCAATTAACTATATTCATATGTTAACCAAGTTATCCGAATCCATTAAGATCAAGTTCCAATTGTGGCTACCCACGCCCGACAGGTATATGTCTATCCTAGAAAGAAATCTACTTTAAAGAAATCTACCCTAAAATGAGATAGTGAGCTATTGAATCTAAGACTGAAACCTAAAATCTCTTTTCCAAATTCATTTTAAGTTTACCACATCAATCTTATTGGTGATCAGGCAACAAGAGCATTAAGGTTAAGATTCAATAAACAAGCCAAAACACCACACACAATATAATTTAATCAATTATTTAACTCATGAATATTGTGCTTCATCACTTCCCTAGAATAAAAATAAAATATTGAGGTTAGTGGATCCACCTTTACTATTTCAAATCTAGAAATCTCTCTTATTATAATATATAAATTTGCATTATATTACCAACCGACCATATAGGCAGTATCCTGATTAAGTCATGTGATAATTAATTCCAACAGACCATAAAGGTGATATCCAATTAGTTCAGGTTAAAATCAATTTAATTAAGTCCAACCGACAATAAAGGCGATATCCAATTAAGTCAGGTTTTAAGTTAATTTATATATTATAATTTAAGGGAGATTAATCTAAATTATCATAATAAAAATTTCACCATTCCCCTAGCAGAAATTAACTACAAAACATAAAAGAAATATAAAGTAAATAAACTACTATTGCTACTAGAAATAAAAAAAATACATAATTAAAATACTAAAAATAAATACAAACAAGATACAATCATTAGATCCTTATTAAGAACCTTAAGGAAAGTATCATTATTACTACTAAAAATAAAAATATATATATTTATATACAAAAAATATACAATCCTCAGTTCCTTATTAGAAACCTTATGGAAAATATGAATTTGAAAAATGAAATTACCTTTAATTTATAGGCGAATTCGTCCTTGCGCGTCGCGACACACCGTTGATTTCTGACACGTGTACGCGACTTTGACGAGATAATGACATGTGGAATGCGGCTGTCAGTAGTTGAATTATTGGCTGCGTGTCGTGACGCGTGAAGGCTTGGCGTCGCGGCACTGACGTCATGCTGACGTAAGGAATGACGCGTGTCGGCAGGCCGAATTATTGTGCTGACGTCATGATGACGTGGCGATGACGTACGTGATGACGTGGTGATGACGCGTGTCGACAGAATAGTAATTGAGGCTGACGTCAAGATGACCAGTGTCGGTAGCATAGTACTTGTGGCACATCGCAACGCAGAGAGTATGTGTGTCGCGACGTGTGATTGCATTTTTGCCATTTTTTTATCCATTTTTCGCTATTTTAGCCCAAAGTTGATTCCATTGAGTCCTTAAATTTTATTTATCTGCAAAACACATCAAAACATTCATAAAACCTGAGAAACCATTCAAAATATTAGGTCAATGGACGGTAAATAGTGATATATTTTCCGCTCATCACACCCTCAAACCTAACATTTTACTAGTCCTCGAGCAAAACAAACAAAATAAAATAAAATAAACAACTGAAACTAAATTATACTAAGTCACTTTCGTAGGGATCACGGTTGGATTTAGCGTATGCAACAAGAATTTAAACC